>SJYC01114644.1:0-16592 GCA_006408675.1 Madoqua kirkii | reverse complement strand
GGGACGGAAGGAAGATTTCTGCTCTAAGTTTGCCTTTTGTTATGCTTGTTGGGTTTTGAATTGGGTAAATATATTTCTGGTTGAAAATTAAATTAAAAAATGAAAAAAATAACGGGGCAGTTTGGCAACAGCAGCAAAATCTATTCCAAAGTTGTACGTGAAAATATGAAAAGATGTACACATAGAACTATTCACCGTGGAAATGTTTGTTCCAGGAAAAGACAGGAAACAACCAAAATGTCTTCACTAGGGAGCTGGTTGACCAAACAATGTGAGATCCACATCATGGACTACAATGCAGATTCTTTAAAAAGGAACATGAAGTATCTCTATATACTCCTACAAAGTGATCTCCAGGATATAGTGAAAATAACGGCAAGATGGAGAAAGTATGTACTGCACGCTGTCATTCATCTGAGGTGAGGAGACACATTTATGTATGCATGTATTTGTTTATGTTAAAGAAATGGAAGGGAAAGTCAAACCAAACCAACACACAAAAAGAAATGAATTCTATTGGGAAGGAAGAGAACCAGAATTCAGGCTGATTTTCTTGGAGTTAACTTTTCTTTGTAGATTTAACCCTGGAACCATGTAAGTATGCTACATAATTACAGAACAAAATTAAATGAAAAAAATCAATCCCTAAAAATCAAAACCAAAATGGAACAAATGAACTTCATAGTGTATTGAGTTGTAGCAAAAATCGGAAAGAAACCCTTTCAAAGACTTTGCAGCACAGAAAGGGGTTGGGGGAGTATATCTTGCTGGGATACACCCTAAAAACAGAGAGACCTACAGATCATCTGAAACTATTTTCAGTAACCACAGTGTTGATATTACTATTCTGAATCAAGTAGGTCAGTGATTATTTGGTGTGAAAAGAATTCGATTTTTACTATGGAGAAAAGAGAGAAAAGACCCACGAGATTATTTTAAAAGAAATCTGAAAGTCCTGAAATTGAATTGGAAGTATCAGGACATGTTTTATCTTTTAAAATAGTATTTTTCAGTTGTCCATCCACAGAGCTTCAAATCAACAGTCAATGCTAGAACCAGGAGCACCCCCACGCCCAGATTCTGGCATCTAACTATCATTTAAAAGAAATAAGGGCTCCCTGGACATGTGGCTGATCCCAGGCACGCTGCAGGAGAAGAAGACAGTTCGGGCCATCCTGTCATACCAGAGAGCAAGGAAGCTACTAGAGATTCCTGGGGCTGGGACTACCCTGGTGGTCTGCTGCTGCTACTGCTGCTGAGTCGCTTCAGTCATGTCCGATTCTCTGCAACCCCATAGACGGCAGCCCACCAGGATTCCTCGTCCCTGGGATTCTCCAGGCAAGAACACTGGAGTGGGTTGCCATTTCCTTCTCCAGTACATGAAAGTGAAAAGTGAAAGTGAAGTCGCTCAGTCGTGTGCGACCCCATGGACTGTAGCCCACCAGACTCCTCCATCCATGGGATTTTCCAGGCAAGAGTACTGGAGTGGGATGCCATTGCCTTCTCCCTCTGGTGGTCTAGTGGTTAAGAATCTGCCTGCCAACACAGGGGATGCAGGTTTGATCCTTGGTTCAAGAAGATTCCACATGCCTCGGATCAACTGAGCCTGTTGCCACAGTTCCTGAACCCGCGTGCTGTTAACTCCGGAAGCCTGGGCACCCAGAGCCTGACCCCCCAACAAGAGAAGCTGGCGCAGTGAGAAGCCTGCTCCCAGCAATGAAGACCCAGAGCAGGCGAAAGAGGAAAAGAAGGCGCCTGAGCCCACATCAGGACTCAGCAGCTCGAGGAGGCGGGCGATGGGTCAGTCTGGCATCAATAAAACTAAAAACAGCAGTGGCTTGAAACATAACAGACGCATTAAAAACCCCTAAGGACGTAATAATACGACAACGACACGGACGCCTCCTTCTGCCCCCATCCAAACTCATCTGTCACCTTAGAAGGTGCTGAGGGACCAGGTCGTTCCTCTGAAAATTGTTAACTTATGGAAAAGACTTGAGCACTTACCAGGCTTTTCACACATGAACTAAAACTTCAGGTAACCAGAAAGCTGTTAAGGGAAAAATTCTTTTTTTTTTTTTTTTTTGGGTGGGGGGAAAGTATTTCAGCTCATAAATCAAGACAAAATCACAATATTCACGCCTCCTCCTTTTGCAACCCCTACTGAGATAACGGACCACACAAGGACCATCAGTGGCCACTACGTCCTAGAAAGACCGTCGGATGCTTTGCCGTCTAATGAAAATGCACAGCATCATCGAGGAAGTAATATTTCGAAAAAAGATATTCATGCCTGAATCTGATCAAACCTCTCATCCTAAATTGCAATTGACTGCAAATATAGTGTTCAGAGGAATAAATTAAATGACCCCACAGGGATGCAATCAGCCGATCCAGCCAGGCTGTGGAAAAGTCTATAGGATAAATGACTAAGTTTCTCTACAAAACAAACTAAAAAGGAGAAAAAGGGGGACAGAGAACCCATGGACCAACTGAAACCCAGAAAACTCCAACCAACTGCAGCTGTGTGGCTTTCCTTTGGATCCTGAGGCAAATCAACCAACCAGTAAAGGAAATGATTTGGAGGCCAGGAGATTTGAACACTGACTGGGTATCTGATACTACTAAGGGGACCATTGATATTTGAAGGCACCATAATGAGAATGTGATTACTGTGGTGAGGTTTTAAGTAGAGGCTTTATAATGTTTCTCTGCGGGAATATGAATGGATGAAAGGATGCAATACCTGGGATTGTCTTAAAAATATTCTAGGACAGAGGCTGGAAAATAGAGGGAACAGGGCTTCCCTAGTGGTCCAGTGGTTAAGAATCCACCTTCCAATGCAGGGGAAGTGGGTTCCATCCCTGGTGGGGGAACTAAGATCTCATGTGCTGCAGGGCAACTAAGACCTCACACAGCCACATAAATAAGTAAAAAAATAGAGGGAACACGCTGGGCCATGTGTTGGTAACTTTTGAAGCCAGGGTGCATTATGGTTTTATCTAGTCATTTTAGTCTCCTCTATAATTTTGTAGATGTTTGAAATGTTTTCACAGTTCAAAGGGGAAAATAGGTCTCTTCTCACTGAAGATGGAAGAGATAAACACTGCTTTTTTTTCTCCCTGTGACGAAAGGTGGAAGGAGCAAGAAGCAAAATTCCTACCCGTATCCATCTGCACTTAGAAAAAATCAGTTATAGTCATTATTTGACAATTAAATCATATGACACTGTATTTTTAATGCAAGGCAAGGTGTAGGCTCTGGAGTTTGATTCTGAGCTTTGTGGTTACTTTGAACAAATTACCTGTCCTCACGCCTCAGTTTCTTCCTCTACAACATGGGGTGATGGGAACGTCCCTGGTGGTCCAGTGGCTGAGACGCTGAGCTCCCAATACAGGAGCTGGTCAAGGAACTAGCCCTCAAGTGCTGCAACTAAGACCCAGCACAAATCAAGGTTTAAAATAAAACGAGGGACGTTCCTGGCGGTCCAGGGGTCAAGACTCTATACTTCCAATGCAGGGGGTATGGGCTCGATCCCTGGTCAGGGAACTAAGATCCCATGCGCTGCCCAGCCAGACAATAATAATAATAAAGAAATATGATGGGGGTGATGATAGCAAGCCTTCCTTCTTAGGGCTCCTGTGCACCTTCCCCAAGACAAGCCTGGGCGAGACGCCCATACTGCCTGGCGCTAGAACGCGCCCTGTCTAAGCTCGGGCGTGTCTTCCTCACCTGTTTCTATGCTCTGCTGTTTGGCCCGTTCCTTCCCGCTGACTGTCACGGAGCAGGGAGTGGGTGCTGGGCACTGCCCAGGTCTGGGAATCAGGCGGGCAATGTAGCCTCCTCTGGCTCTGGCACATAATGGGTCTTTGCGCTAACTGTCCCGGCCATTGAGCTGGTCTCCTTGGCCCTCTGGGAGCCATTTGCCTTAGAAGTTTGCAGCCCAGGGCTCCCCAGGGTGGAAGGAAACTTAGAGTCAGCAACAAGAAGCTAATTGTTCCCAGCTCAGCTCCTCTGCACGATTCGAGCCTCCTCCTTCCCTCCCCTGCCACCCCCCAGAGTCTTAATTAAGAGGTTTCTCCAGCCAGCCAGCCAGCACTGCCGGGGAGAGCGCAGCCTTGGCCCAGGAAGGCAGCTTGGCCTTGGTGATGCACCTTCCCGGGAGGAAGATGCCACAGCTGCAGGGTGTCCCAGCCTAGACTCTCCCTCCTTTTTGCCGTCCTGTGCCAAGTCGCTTGAGTCATGTCTGACTCTGTGACCCCATGGACTGTGGCCCTCCAGGCTCCTCTGTCTGTGGGATTCTCCAGGTAAGGACCCTGGAGTGGGCTGCCATGCCCTCCTCCAGGGGATCTTCCCGACCCAGAGATGGAACCTGAGTCTCACGTCTCCTGCACTGGCAGGGGGGTTCTTTACCACTGAGCCACCTGGGAAGCCCCCCTCCTTGGTTTACCAGCAGAAAAATTCTCTCAGTGATTTAATCTCAGTCTCTTCCTATCCACCACCCTGACCTTGAAGCAATAAAGGCTGAGACTGCAGGTCCTAGAAACCCTCATGGTTGTTGCACGTGGGTGGTTTGAGAATGTTCTGGAAGTGTCTGCAGTCTCTGCCAGGTCGCCAGATCCCTGGGCTCCAAGCCAGAGCCTGAAGTTCTTTCCCCCTCCTGGCTGGCTTCCTGGTGACACGTATCACCAACACCCTCCCCCCGCCTCCCCGCTGTGCTGGCTGCCTGCGTGAGAACATGGAGAAGGCGGCCGTCTGCACACCAAGGAGAGAAGCCTCAGACAGAACCAACCCCAAGGACAGTCAGATCTCAGCCTTCCCGCTTCCAGAACTTTCAGGGGATACACTGCGGGTGTTTAAGCCGCCCAGACTGTGGTGCTGCGTGAGGGCCATCTACGCAGCTAGTCCACTTCCACTCCTGTTTCTAGCGTTTTCCTAGTGCTCGTTAGGTGTTTGCCATTCTGCTCAAAAAATTACAAATATCCTCATTTAATCCCCACGTAACCCCAAGGAATAAAAATTAGCATCATTTTCATGCACAAATGAGGGAACAGAATGTATCTTGCTTCCCCTGCAGCTAGACGTGCATATAGTCGGGCTCAGTAAATATTCACCGAAGGAAGGAAGGGTGCTCAGACGGACTGTCGCACTCGTCCAGGGAGCCGGCGAGAGCCAGCACTCCATTCCAGGCTCTGAGTCCCAGCCCAGCCCTTAAACACACTTCGGGGGTCAAGTACAGCCCAAGGACTTGAACGCTCCCCTTAGCTCACAGCTCAGGGGTAAGAAGTGCGTCTTAGATTTTTCTGATGGGGCCACGGCTCTGCGGAGAGCCCGCACCTGAAACAAACCTGGTTTTGTTTCTGACCCAGTCTCACTGAGACTGCGCTGTTGCACCTGGTCACAGACAGGTTGAGGTCTGTACCTCCCGGGGCCTGGGCGTGGACTTGGGGACAGCCCTCTGGCCTCTGCCTTGATCAGGTACACGTCCTCTGCTTGGCCTGAACCGGTGATTTCAGAAACAGCAGGGACGCCCTCCCGAACCCTTCCTGGCCTGCTTCGCTCGCCTCCAGCCCGCGCCTCCACCCCGGGCCAGGGGAGACTCACGTACCTTGTAGCCCTGGTTGATGCCGTTGATGAACTGGGGGCTGGGGGCATTCCAGGTGAAGCGGATGGTCGTGGAGTTGGTGGCTTCGGCGTGCACGTTGCCCGGAGGGACTGTAGGGACTGGGGAGAGCAGAGAGGTGGGGCTGTGGGTGGAGGGGCCACCATCTGTCTGTCTGTCTGGCCCAGGGAAGCAGAGGAAACACACGAGGTCTGTAGACACAGCTTTACACCCGCCCCCCCCGCCCCCCAGCCGTGGAGACTTGAGATGCTCTCTCGCTGTAGACTGCCTGTGTGCTCAGCGGCTAAGCGAGTCTGACTCTTTGTGACCCCATAGACTGTAGCCCGCCAGGCTCCTTTGTTCACGGGATTCTCCAGGCAAGAATACTGAAGTGGGTAGCCATTCCCTTCTCCAGGGGATCTTCCCAACCCAGGGATCAAACTGGCGTCTCCTGCTTGGCAGGCGGACTCTTTACCACTGAGCCACCTGGGAAGCTTCTGTAGATTAGTTTGGGTTTAATAAAACCAGTCTGGCCCATTTCACAGGATGCCCATAAATACAGGTGATGAATCTGAAAATGCTCAGGGTGGTTTTTAGGTACGACACAAAATGTAAGCTGTTTCATGATCCAGTTAATGGGAAACGTCGCAGAAGGTCCCTGTGCCCCCGAAGCCTCTGCCTTTATCACACCCACCCCAACCTCTTCATCTTCTCTTCCATCCTCCCGCCCTACAGGGTAACTGGGCACAGCGTCCAATAGCCTGCTGCTGCTGCTAAGTTGCTTCAGTCATGTCCGACTCTGTGTGACCCCATAGACGGCAGCCCACCAGGCTCTCCTGTCCCTGGGATTCTCCAGGCAGGAACATGGAGTGGGTTGCCATTTCCTTCTCCAATGCATGAAAGTGAAAAGTGAAAGTGAAGTCGCTCAGTCGTGTCCAACTCTTAGCGACCCTGTGGACCTGGAGGACCCTATGGTCCTCCATCCGAGGATTTTCTAGGCAAGAGTGCTGGAGTGGGGTGCCACTGCCTTCTCTGGTGCAATAGCCTGGGGCTGGATGAAACAGGCCACATGGTTAAGGCAGTCAGGACTGGTGCTGCTGCTGCTCACTGGCTCAGTCCTGTCCGACTCTTTCTGACCCCACGGATGGTAGCCTTCCAGGCTCCTCTGTCCATGGGATTCCCCAGACAGGAATACTCTAGTCGGTTGCCATTTCCTTCTCCAAGGGATCTTCCTGACCCAGGGATCAAACCCAGATCTCCTGCACGGCAGGCAGATTCTTTACCGTCTGAGCCACCTGGGAAGCCCACATGAGGACTGGGCGAGCATGGGATCCCACAGGCACAGACCCTGGAGACGGAGAAGCAGCGGGCAGCGTGCCCACTCACCCCCCTGCAGCGTCCACTCGGTGACTGTGCTGCTGTAGACGCCCAGCCCGGCGCTGTTGTAGGCGGCCACCTCGATCTCATAGTTGGTCCAGATGATGAGGTCCTCGAGGAGCAGGTTGTTGACTTCGGCATCCGTGATGTTCTTATACTGGTACCCGACAGGAAGCCCGGCCAGGCAGTACCTGCGGAGAAAGCCAGGACGCCAAGGATGAGTGCCAGCCTGCGTGGCCCCGTGTCCAGGAAGCTGTCTGTGATGGCGGAAATGGTCCACTTTGGGTAGCTGCTGGGCACCTGAGATGTGCTTAAGTGCAACTGAGGAATTACATTTAATTTAATAATTTTCTCATCATTTAATTTCTTATTATTAATTTAAATAGTTGCAAGTGACCAGAGGCTACCCTACTGGATAACACAGGTCTAGGGGATGTGTCTGGACTATTGTTTTTGATGGGGGAGGAGGACATTGGTGGGATGGTTAAAAGGATGCTGAGAGATCCTGGGAAGATCTCACTGGTCTCGGCTTTGAGGGGTCATTGATGGGAGAGTGGTCTCCAAACTTTGGGCTGATTTTCCTTCTTGTTCTAGGAGAATGGCTCCCTCTTTTGACAGCCACGCACTTTGGTGGAGACAAAAAGGCCTGAGGCTACCTGTTCTACCAAGTTCCACCCTCCACTGGGAGAAAGAACACAGGGCATAAAGACACGGGATCTGAACAGGCACATTTCGGAGGATGGATAGCTTAGAGGAGAACCACAATGCACATGTACTTTCGATTCTAACTATTAGGGACTTAGAGGCCCCAAGTTATTTGGAGGCATCACGAAGCCCCACATCAGTGGTTCTCAAAGCCTTCGTGTGCATTAAGGACACCTGAAAAGCTTGTCAAAACACAGCTTGCTGGGCTAACCCCAAAGTTCCCCATTCAGTAGTTCAGGGGTGGGACTGAGAATTTTCATTCCTGTCTAGTTCTCACACTGACGCCGCTGGTTCAGGGACCACACTCTGAGAACTGCTGCCCTGTAGAGTCACCAGAAAACCACAACACAATTAACTGACTGTGGAGAATCCAAACTAGTGATAAGTGATAACTGAACAGCCAAACCAAAAGTGACTTCTTCCAAAATTGGGATTTCAATGCTGTGAGCATTCGGGAAAGAGATATGGGGAGTTGCCTAGCATTTCGCAACCAGCCAGAGTTCAGAACACTGATGAGAGTTCTCAGCAGTTTCAAATAACAGGCTAAAATTTTCTTTTCTGAACACCAAATTTTAGTTACACCTTAATAATATGCTTTTAGGTTACCAGTAAGGAGCCTGGTGGGCTACAGCCCATGGAGTCACAAAGAGTCAGACACGACTGAACGACTAATACCTTCACTTTTTCCAAGTGTCCACAGTCAAACTGAAAAATAAAAGGCTATAAAACCAGGCTTCATTTTGCCATAAAGACCAAAGAAAGGAATTCCACTTTTTTTTTTTTGGCCATGTCATGCAGCATGTTGGATCTTAATTCTCTGACCGGGGATCAAACCCATGGCCCCTGCAGTGGACTGCCAAGGAAGTCCCCAGATTTCCACTTTTTAACCATTCTTGGCCAAGTAGTTTACCCACTGGGGAAACCTGGCCTCAGAGAGTTACCTGTCTCCCTGTGGCCCTGATGTCTGACAGACTTGCCCATGCATCCAGCCTTAAGGAGACTTCACCGTATCTCCTCTCTCATCATTCCTATCGGATTCTGAGGCTCTCACTGCTGGAAGTTCTTCTGGATGTCTAGCCTCAATCCTTCCTAGTGTAGGGTAGGCATTTCTTGTCTGGTCCTTGTTTGATAGAGAAGGACCTGCCACGAATCTGCTCTATTTCCCAACCCACTCCCGACCCTCCCCATCTCTGCCCCCTTCTCTTCCCTGCCGCCGTGGGGTGGGTGCCTGCCTGACGGCCCGCCGTGGGGTGGGTGCCTGCCTGACGGCCCGCCGTGGGGTGGGTGCCTGCCTGACGGCCCGCCGTGGGGTGGGTGCCTGCCTGACGGCCCGCCCTGGGGTGGGTGCCTGCCTGACGACCCGCCGTGGGGTGGGTGCCTGCCTGATGACGTAGCCCCTGAGGATGCCGTTCTGGTGATTCTCAGGGGGCGGCTGCCACTGGATCATGATGGACTGGTTGGTCCGGCCGCTGGCGATGACGTTCTGTGGAGGGGCTGTGGGGGGCTCTTCAGGAAGGGAGACCCTGGAAAATAAAAAGGACGGACAGGTCTTTTCAGTCCTTGTCTCGACGGCAAACACGGACGTTTAAAGGGATATGAAGGGACCCCACCCCTACTCTGTCCCTGCAGACTCTGCTGTGTGCCTTTGGGCAAGTCACCTCACCTCTCTGAGCTTGCTTCTTTATCTGAAAAAGCAGTATAATAAAGCTCCATTTGTCTGCTTTATAAAAGTGGTTGAAGCTCGAATGATGCAATGTCTTTTCAAAACACTCCCTGTCGGCAAATTGTTGTTCAGTCGCTAAGTCACGGCAGACCCTTCACGATCCCATGGACTATAGCCTGCCAGGCTCCACAGGGTTCTCCAGGCAAGAATCCTGGAGTGGGTTGCCATTTCCTCCTCCAGGGGATCTTCCCGACCCAGGATTGAACCTGCGTCTCCTGCATCGGCAGGTGGGTTCTTTATCACTGAGCCTCCAGGGAGGTCCCTGGAAAGCACCAGATGAGTGTATTTTCTCTGTGGTCGAGGGACCCAGGCCTTGGTTTCCCATTTGTCAAAGAAGCTGCCTTCGGGTCTGGTGGAGGTCATGAGTGTTTGAAAATTTTAGAAGTAGAAGTGTTTAGAACACTCACCTCCCGGTTACCAGCTGGTGGTGAACTCGAAACAGGCTTCCTTCGCTAACTAGCTGGACCTTGACCAAGGTGGGGCAGGCCGGGCAGGGCGAGAGTCTGAGCCCTCCTCCGACCCCATACCCTGAAGCCCGGGCCCACTACCTTTCTTTCTCTGGCATGGCCAGGCGACGCAGTGTTCCACCTCCGTGGATTTTTCACACAAGTGACAGGCATCCATGAACAGCAAGAGTTAATCATTTCTGATGATGCCTTTCCCCCTTTGTTTACGGTTTTGTTCCTTGGTGGATAGCTTTTCTGAAATGTACTGCACCCTCCCATGTCTTTGTGCAGCCCGGAGTGAGGGTAATTTAAGCTTTTTCCGTGTGACTCAGGGCCGTTAGGATGCAGATTCAGTAGGAAGATGACTCAGTGTTACAAAGGGAAGCCTGAATGGCTGGAGGAGTTGTAGGGTGGTTTCCCTGCACTGCGGGGCTTCCTGTTATCGGGAGTTCGTGGCTCTGGAAGGTTGGGTCCGTGTTTATTTTGTTCTCTGCACCACCTCTCATGGTCCAAACGTGGGCTGGATAAACACTGAATGAGGGCCCTTCTTGGTGGTTCAGTGGTTACCAATCTACCTTCCAATGCAGGGGTGCAGGTTTGATCCCTGGTCAGGGAACTAAGATCCCATGTGCCTCGGGGCAAGGAGGCCCACGAGCCACAACCACTGAGCCCGTGTGCTCTGGAGCCCACGTGCAGCGACTAGAGAGAAGCCTTAGACTGCAAGGAGAGATCCCAGGGCCTCAGCTAAGGCCTGCTGTAGCGGGAAAATGAAAAGAACAATTGCAGAAAAGCAGACCAAAATGGTGAACGACTGAATTCTCCACACCACCTCTTCCCCCTGCTGGACTGTCATGCCTCAGTGGTGCCTGGCTCGTAAAAGCCAGAAGGACTCAAGCTCACGGGAACTGCAGGGAAAACCACAGTGACTGGTTTAACCTGGGTGTGTGGGGGGGGCTGGGTGCACATCTAAGAGCAAAGTGCATTCGTGGCCCCCTTAGCAAATATTATGACTGCTTATTTCTGGGCTCTCAATTCTGCTCCATTGATGTGTGTGTGTGTGTGTGTGTGTGTGTGTGTGTGTGTGTGTGTGTGTGTGTGGCTGTGCTGCCTGGCTTGTAGGATTTTAGTTCCCTGAACAGGGACTGAACCCAGGCCATGGCAGTGAAAGTGCTGAGTCCTAACCACCCAGGGATGCCCTGTGTGCCTCGTTTTGGAAGAAGGGCATACTGTTTTGGTGACTGTAACTTTGTAGTATAGTTTGGAACCAAGAAGTATGATGCCTCTGGCTCTGTGCTTTGTTCTCAGGATTGTTTTGGGTATTTTTTGTGGCGCTATACAAATTTCAGGATTGTTTTTTCTGTTTCTGTGAAAAATGCCATTGGAATTGTGATAGGGGTGGGGCTGACTCAATAGATGGCTTAGGGTGATGTGGACATTTTAACAATATGAACTCTTCCCAATGGGGAAAGGACAGTCTCTTCAATAAATGATGTTGGGAAAATTGGAAATCCACATGCAGAAGAAGGCAACTGGACCCCTATCTTACACCAATCACAAAAAAAGTTTTTTAACTTGAAATAGATTAAAGACAAACTTAAGACCTGAAACTATAAAACTCCTAGACTAAAACATACGGGGAAAGCCCCTCGGCATCGGACTTGGCAGCAATTTCCTGGATATGGTATCAAAAACACAAGTTACAAAAGAAACAAAGAAGCAGGACTATATCAAACTAGAAGGCATCTGCACAGCAAAAGAACCAATAAGATGAAAAGGCAACCTACAGAATGGGAGAACATATTTGCAAACCATATATATGATAACGTGTTAACATCCAAAACATATAAAGAACTCATACAACTCAGTAGCTGAAAACTAAACATCTGATTAAAAAAAATGCACAATGGGCTGCACATTTTTTCCAAAGAAGACAAATGAATGACCAGTAGGTCCATGAAAACATGCTCAAGATCACAAATCAACAGGGAAAGCAAATCAAAACTACAGCGAGGACTCACCTTATACCCGACAGAGTGGCTATTATCCAAAAGACAAGAGATAGCAAATGTGGCAAGGATGTGGCTAGAAGAAGCCCTTTAAGCACTGCTGGTGGGAAGATAAATTGATCTAGAGACTATGGAAAACAGCACAGAGGTTCCTTCCGCCCCAAATTAGAAGCAGTTCTGCCATACAATCCAGCCATCCACAGGATCTCAGAAACGTGTTGGCACCCCCATATTCACTGCAGCACTATTCTCAGCAACCAAGAGATGAAACCAACTTAAATGCCCCATCAAGGAATGAATGGTTAAGGAAGATGTAACATAGCTACACAGTGAAGTATTTTCCAGCCACGAGAAAGAAACTCTGCCATCTGCAACAATACAGATGGGCCGAGGGCACTGTGCTCAATGCAGGGAGTCAGCAGAGAAAGACAAACACGCGTGACCTCACTGCTACGTGCAATCTGGGCGAGCCGAGCTCAGAGAAACAGAGCAGAGTGGTGATTAATAGGGGCTGGGGGCGGAGGGAATGGAGAGATGCTGTTCAGAAAGTATAAACTTGCGGGGCTAAGAGTAACCAGTTCTGGGGACAGAATGCATGCCTGGTGATTATAGCTAATAACACTGTATTATACCCCTGGAGGTTGCTAAGAGAGGGGATTTTAAATGCTCTCATGACAAAAAAGAAGCGGTAATTATGTGACAG
The DNA here is from genome assembly GCA_006408675.1 of Madoqua kirkii. Taxonomy (NCBI): domain Eukaryota; kingdom Metazoa; phylum Chordata; class Mammalia; order Artiodactyla; family Bovidae; genus Madoqua; species Madoqua kirkii. The sequence goes on along the minus strand of SJYC01114644.1, from coordinate 4,030 downwards.
GATGGGGGTGTCAGCTAACACCACAGGGGTAACCCTCTTGCCATATAGGAGTGTGTCACACCACACTTCACGTCTCACATTCAAACTGTGTTTCATGCCCATGATATTCCAATCCATCTGCAAAAAAGCATTTAAAAAAGGAGCAAAGCACACAGCTCTGGGGCACGGGATTGGGGGTCACTGTCACTCTGACCAGATGTCTCCTTTCTCATTAGAGGATGCTGCTTGCCCTATAGGGATCTAGGTGGGTAGAATGTGCCTCCTACATATACGTAGATATTAGAGTGGATGAACTATGTTGCTGTTCAACTGTTGTCATTAAAAAAAAAAAAAAGGCTTGTTGAAGGCTTCATGGGGTCTGAGCCCTGCAAAGCATTGCACACGGAGATCCAAGGAGATCCTTGGTGACTCTGGAACTTTACGTACACTTAGTGATGGGGATGTGGAGCAGAATGGGGTGAGTATTGGAAGCTGCATGGCTCACAGAGAGATGCACAGCTCAACCGGATTAGTGCTTATTATCCCTTGCCAGGCGCTGCTCACAGCCCTTCACTCGTAACGCCTGAATTTTTTCTGCCTCCCTGCAGAGGCGTCAGTCCAGGACGGATAAGGAGAAATAAGAAAGCTAATGACTGGGGTCTGGGAGACTTCTGGGTGCCAGGCTCTGGGTCCAGCAAGTGCCTCGCCCCACTCCCTCGTCACAGGCCGCGGGGAGACGGACTCTGAGGCTCCGAGGCTCCGCACTGGGGAGCAGGGCCACCCTGCCTGCGGTGGGTGCGGGGCGGGCGCGGACCCTTACTGTTCTCGGACATCTCCAGGACGTAGTGGATCAGCGGGCTGTTGCCCCCATCCTGCAGATGCACAGACTGAGGCCTCAGGGAGTCCAAGAGGAGCCACCAGGATGCGCCCGGCAGCCGGGGCCCCTGCCACAGTGGTTTTGGCAGCAGATGGCCCCGCCCGGCCCCCACCCTCCACTGGCGCCCCCGATGCCCACCCTGCGCCCCTCACCTCTCCGTGTCCTTGCTGAACTGTCCCTTCCCCACGTCGTTGACAGCGCAAAGACGGAACTGGTAGGACCGAGCGGGGACCAAGCCCGTGACTATCATGGAAGTCATTTTGGGGTCCACGCTGGCCCGGAGCACCGTCCAGGGGGCATCTGCCGGGACAGAGGGTGGAGGCAGAGGTGGGCATCTTTGGGGGGCATGCTTCCCCCTGCTCCCGCTCCCTGCAGCGCTCCAGCCTCGTACTTAATACCTCCCGCCCAGCTTGGTCCAGGAGCGACTGGCCATGTCACTTTTCTGGGTCCTTTAGGCCACCTGTCCCAGGGTTGAAGGGTACTGACTGGGGACACAGCCGGGCTCACCGGAACTGAGATGCACTTGGCTTTTCTATCCTTTATTTCCCCCTCAAATTGATGAGCAAGCTGTATTTAAAATACCCTTCAAGAGACGCCTGCTAATTTGGGAGCTCACAGCTTGGGGGTGGAGGATAAGGAGAAATAAGAAAGCTAATGACTGGAGTCTGGGAGACTTCTGGGTGCCAGGCTCTGGGTCCAGCAAGTGCCTCGCCCCACTCCCTCGTCACAGGCTGCGGGGAGACGGACTCTGAGGCTCCGAGGCTCCGCACTGGGGAGCAGGGCCACCCTGCCTGCGGTGGGTGCGGGGCGGGCGCGGACCCTTACTGTTCTCGGACATCTCCAGGACGTAGTGGATCAGCGGGCTGTTGCCGTCGAAGGGCTTGGCCCACGTCAGGTTGATGGCCCTCCTCTCCGAGGTACTGAGGGTCGCCACGGGGTGCTCGGGAGCGTGAGGCAGCTGCCTGGAGGAGAGACGAGGTGGGCCCCCCGGGAGGTCTTGAGTCAGGGGGCGCCAGGACTCGGCTGAGCCCCCCGTGACGTCTACCGCCAGCCCCCAGCCAAGCCTTTGGCCCTCTGCCCAGAGACTGTGCACGCCGGCTTTGCAGCCCACTGGGCCAGAGCCGGGACCCAGGCTCCCCGCCCTGGACGGCGGTCTCCTGAGCCGGGAAAGGCCCGGGGTGCTGGGGGGTCCCTCGCTCCTGCGCCTCCGCGTCCCGAGGCGGGCAGGCCGCCCTCACCTCACCCGCAGGTGGGCGCTGCGGGAGTCGTTGCCGCCGGCCGAGAGCACCCGGCAGGTGTAGGTGCCGATGTCCCCGGACCAGGTCTGCGAGATGCGCAGGGAGCCGCTGCCGTCCAGGCGGACGCGGGGGTTGCCCTCCGGGCTCAGCGCCACGCCGTCTTTCTCCCAGACGTGCCTGAGGGGGAAGAGGCGCTCAGGAAAGAGACACAGGCGAGGTGGGGCGGGGACTGCCGAGGGTGGGCTCAGCCCAGGGCAGGTCTGGAGCATTTAGGTCACTGATTCCTAAAATGTCAATGTTCACTCTTTCCATCTCCTGTTTGACAACTTCCAATTTGCCTTGAGATGTGTATAAGAGACAGGCCCAGGGCAGGTCTGGAGCGCGGAGCTCCAGAGGCGGGGCTGGGGGTCCCGGTGGGGATGGGGGCGCGGCTCGGGCCAGGAGCGGACCCAGTGTCATCGAGTCAGCATCCAGCGTTCCCACCTTCAGTTCAGGTCCAGGTCCCAGCCTGGTTGCTTCTGACCCGAAGCCACCGCCAAGCCTCCCAGAGCGGGCACAAGCTATTCTCCCAAAGAGGTTAAAAGATTACGGCTGGAAAAAGGATGAACGCTTCCGCCTAGACTACATTTGGAGATTAGTTTTATGAAGAGAACCATCACATCAATGCATCACTGTGACAAATTGACCTCAGTGTCCAAAAAAAATCACTTTAGCTTTGGTCAGTCAGTACAAAGGGGGACTTGAGAAATTACACTCACGCCCGTGCCTGACAATGAGAAATGCCTGCTCTGGATTTGTTCTGGAGGAGACACAATAATTGTCATCAACACACACCGGGTGCCAGCTTCTGGGAGGACGCAGGGCGGCTGCCCCAAGGGAAGGTGGATCAGGGCAGCCGGGGCAGGGGCTGGGCTGGGGCACTTTGCAAATAAGCCATCAATGACTTAGTGTGGGGTTAGGGGCTGTCTATACAGCCCTAGAGCTCTCTGGGTTTAGGGAGGCTGAGATGGCTAGAGAGAATGAGCTTGGACTATTTTTAACTTAAAGTTAAAAAAAAAGTCAGAAAACTAGCAAGTACAGATGAGAAAAGAGTAGAAAAAAAGGAGAGAAAATTCAACAGTTTTCCCTATTGCTGTTCAGTCGCTCAGTCGTGTCTGACTCTGTGGCTCCACGGCCTGCAGCACGCCAGGCATCCCTGTCCATCACCAACTCCCAGAGCTGGCTCAAACTCATGTCCATCGGGTCGGTGATGCCATCCAACCATTTCATCCTCTGTTGTCCCCTTCTCCTCCCGCCTTCAATCTTTTCCAGCATCAGGGTCTTTTCCAAGGAGTCGGCTCTTCGCATCAGATGGTCAAAGTATTGGAGCTTCAGCTTCAGCAACAGTCCTTCCGATGGATATTCAGGGCTGGCATTTGAGGGTAAACCTTCCAGACGCTTCTCTCCTGGCCCCTGGGCAGTTACTACAGTGCTTCTACGTCCTGGGCTTGAATGTTCCCTGGCCACTTACTGGTGTTGTGGTCCTGGGGGTGCTACTTCCGATGGATATTCAGGGCTGGCATTTGAGGGTAAACCTTCCAGACGCTTCTCTCCTGGCCCCTGGGCAGTTACTACAGTGCTTCTACGTCCTGGGCTTGAATGTTCCCTGGCCACTTACTGGTGTTGTGGTCCTGGGGGTGCTTATCAAATGCGGCGTGCCTCACTTCTCTAACTTGTCATATGACGGAAGAAATACCATCCACCCCATAGGGTTGCTGTAAGGACTGTGTGAGTTAGTATAAAATATCGGAGTAGCGCTGGAAACGTGGTGATTGATAGGTTATAATATATGGTTCAGTTCAGTTCAGTTGCTCAGTCGTGTCCAATTCTTTGTGACTCCATGAATCACACACAGCACACCAGGCCTCCCTGTCCATCACCAACTCCCGGAGTTCAC
>SJYC01114643.1:0-24351 GCA_006408675.1 Madoqua kirkii | reverse complement strand
GTGGACCACGTTCTGTCAGACCTCTCCACCATGACCCGCCCGTCTTGGATGGCCCCACGGGCATGGCTTAGTTTCATTGAGGCAGACAAGGCTGTGGTCCTAGTGTGATTAGATTGACTAGTTTTCTGTGAGTATGGTTTCAGTGTGTCTGCCCTCAGAGGGCAGATAATATATGTTTACTGATACAGTAGATTTTGAGTGTAAATGATACCTGGCTGCTGCAGTCTAGCACAGGGAGCTCAGCTTGGTGCTCTGTGGTCACCGAGAGGGGTGGGACTAGGGAGGGTGGGCAGGCGTTCCAAGAGGGATGGGATATATGCAGACGTGTGGCTGATGCACTTTGTTGCACAGCAGATGCCAATACAACGTTGTAAAGCAATTATACTCCAATTAAAAAACCACAATACCTAGCTCTTCATCCATCCTGATTTTAAAGCTGCCGTTTCCACCCAAGACGGTATCATAAATTCCATTTAATGTGACATTTCTTCACCATGGTTCACTTGGCTGCAGAGCACTTCAAATAATCATTCCTCTGTAATTGATCCTGCAATGATGGGCATCCAGTTTAACTCCTTGTTTTCTTTCCTTTTTTTTTTTTAATAAAATCTTTCGGCCGCATCACACAGCCCGTGGGACCTTAGTCCCCAGCCAAGTATCGAACCTGGATCCTCTGCACTGGAGGCAGGGAGTCTCCTGCACAGGACAGTCAGAGAAGCCCCAAGCTCCTTGTTTTCTGATTGCACAGCTAATGCTGTGATGAACGCCTCTGTGGCACAATATTTGCCACATTCTAAATCACTTCCTCGGGTATAAATTCTCAGCAGTAAATCACCGAGTTACATGTTAAGGCTTTTTATACAAATTTTGCAAATCGCCAAAAGTGATCACCGTCAGTTCATCTCTTTGACTAGAGAAGGATCATCCTTACGGGCACTGACGGGAGAGGCAGAATTTGACTAAAGCGAATCTAGCTGCAGAGGGTAATGCCTGCTTATGAAGCAGCCTGTGGCAAGCAGACACACTCTGCCCAAGACGCCACGCGTGAGGAAGCATCCTCCACCGCCTCCGAGTGCTCGCGCCACAGCAGCGGAGCCTGAACCTAAAGATCAGCTTGTTCTTAGTCGCTAAGTTTGAGGCTCCTCTGTCCATGGGATTTCCCAGGCAAGAGCACTGGAGTGGGTTGCCATTTCCTAACTCCATGGCACCTTCCTAACCCAGGAATTGAACACACATCTCCTGCATTGCAGGCAGATTCTTTACTGCTGAGCCACCAGAGAAGCCTCCATGATTAATTACTTAAATCTAATCAGAGATATAAGAGAGAGAAGAAGAAGTGAGCCACGGCATGAAAAAGCTGCTGGCCAAATCCAGGTGTGGGCTATTCTACAGCCAGGATACTCTGCAAATTATGGCCCACTGCCTGTTTGTGCAAATAAAGTTTTATTGGAACACACACACAGATACACACCCATTTGTTTACAGATTGCTATGACTGCTTTTGAACTGCAGACACAGACGTGAGAAGCTGTGACAAAGACTCTATGGCCCGCAAAGCCTAAAATATTTACTCTCTGGCTCTTTACAGAAAACATTTGAGGATGTTTATCCTGGAGAACCTGGTTTCTCCAACTTATTAAGTGCATGAAAACAAGACAAAAATGAAAACCAAAATAAAGACAAAAATAAAAAGGGAACCATGTAGAATAAAAGAGACACAGAAACTAAACGCAACGGGTGGATCCTGTTTAAACTCTGAGTTAAACTAACTCTGTGTACAAAGGCTTTCTGAGACACTCACGGTGGCGGAAACACGGGCTGGTGTCAGCAGCAGCCAAGGAATTGTTCACTGTCTCAGGTGTGAGAGCGGACGTGGCTGTTATGTTTAAAGAAACGTCCTTTTAAGTAAGAAATGCACATAGACATATCTACGGGTGAAACTGCACTTTTGAAATTTGCTTTTAATAGAGATTTGCAGTTTAAAAAAAGCGTGAGGAAGATTCACGAAACAAGATGGGCAAATGCGGATGATTGTTGAGGCTGAGAGGTAGTCCAGAAGGACTGAGGAGGCAATTCTCTGTTCTTTGGGGTATGTTTTAAAACTTTCATAAGAGCATGTTAAAAGAACCCATCAGTCCTGTTAATCAGGGGACATTTTCCCCCAAATAATCCATAAAGATATAGCTGGCTCCTGAGCAATGTTGATGAGTGGTTTTTAGCTTTAAGTAATATTAGATAGTCCTCAGGAAACAGAAGATGTGCAAAAATATTTAGTTATAAGGGCATTCAGGACGATATTTCTTAATATTAGCAACAATTCAGAAATAATCAAATTACCCAGCATTAGGGAGTTGGTAAGATAAATTATGAGGTGTCCACACAGTGGAGGATGGAATAGTCATATAACTGAGTTTACTCAAAAGTATTTATTGACAGAACAAGAGGCTTGTAACAGGCTCTTCAGGGAAAAGCAGAGTAGCAGACAGCGTGTTTAGTGTCTTTCTTTAGTTTCATTCAAGTACTCTGGTCGCTAATGGCAGGAGAGTGACAGTGTGAGGCGCTCGGTTGTGTCTGACCCTTTGTGACCCCATGACCTGCAGCCCCTCAGGCTCCTCTGTCCATGGGACTCTCCAGGCAAGAACACTGGAGTGGGTTGCCATGCCCTCCTCCAGGGATTGAACCCGGGTCTGAACCACCAGGGAGGCCCAATGGAAGGAAACACAGATCAATCTACTTTTCTGCTTCTTCTCTCTCAAGCCCTCCTCATTTTCTCTGGCTTATCTGCATTTTTTATATCCCCCCCCAGTGGATATCTGTTAGCTGTATAATAGAATATAGTAACGATATTGATTAATATTAAGAATGGACTGCTCATCTTGTGTACAAAACACAAACAGATGTGCAGACTCAATGAAGGCACTTACAGTTGCCGGGGGAGGGGTAGGAGGGAGAGTCAGGGCGTCTGGGATGGACAGGCACACACTGCTATATTTAAAATGCATAAGCAACAAGGACCTGCTGTATGGCACAGAGAGCTCTTGCTCAGTGCTATGGGGCAGCCTGGATGGGAGGGGAGGTGGGGGAGAATGGACACATGTGTGTGTGTGGCTGACTCCCTTTGCTGTCCATCTGAAACTATCACAACATTGTCAGCTGGCTACACTCCAATATGAAATTTAAAAACTGGGCTGTCCAGATTCCGCCCAGATCTGGGCTCAGATACCAATTGGAAGCAATTCTGGAGGCTTTTCATGATGGTACCTGCACCTGCCCAGCCTGCCTCCCCTGGGCCCGTTATTTATTCTGAAGACATGTCACCAGGATTAAGCGGCTACCACTCTAGTCTGATTCGGTCATTCAAATCCTTTCCAGTCTGTCTGCTCAGGGAACCCCTGGTATGTTTCCTGCAGCCAGAACAGGGACCCTAAATCTGGCTGCACATCCGAGACACCTCGGGGACTTCTAAAATTACTTAAGTCTGGGGGCCTGTCCCACCCCTGACACTCCCCTCCCCTCACCTGGGCGATGGAAGGCAGACAAGGGCGGGAGATGGGGAAGTGGACTTGGTCACAGGTTTTTGCCAATTTAGGGGGATGAGGGACCGACTGCTCTCTCCTCCATATAGAAAAGATTGTCCTAGGTGGGTAAGCCCATCCTAAGCCGAGGTCCCCTCCAGTGAACTGGAAGCATGATTTCTCACCCGTAGTTCACTGGGGGGCCTGGAATGTGGGCCTACAGATATACTGCAAGGGGTCCCCGAATCTCTTTGTTCACAGGAATTGTCCAGATTATGAATAAAATGTGCAAGCATCTCCCAAGTATTTATAGATAACATTTTAATAAATAAAACACCACAGTGTTCCTTAATTAACAAGGCTTTTTGTTATGATAAAAATTTCCCAGTGACGGATGCTAGGATGATAGCGACTATTTCTCTAAGTGTCTGGGACCCACGGCTGTGTTCTACGGGGGTGATGTGTGGGTTCTCTTGGAAGACAGTTTTACAGTTGGTATATTAATGTTTAACAACACTCTGGTAAACCCTGGGACAAGCAGGTTCTGGGTTATTTGATGGCCACGTTCTGACCACACCTGCGTGACTTCAGGGCTCACGTCTGCGTTTGTGTGGTACCACACGATCATTGTCCAAAGGGCCGACGTTCACCGCTTAATGAGGTGTTTCTTTAAGTGGGGCCCGAGTCAGAGCCTCTGAGGAGGGGTGTGGGGCTAAAAGTCTAGTCTCCGAGAATGTGCGCTGGTGCAGCCACCTTGGAAACCAGCAGGGAGGTTCCCTATGTAACTAAAAATAGAGCTACCATGTGCGCCAGCAATTCCACTCCCGGGCGCATATCCAGACAAAACTCTGCTTCGAAAGATGCCCGCGCCCAGTGCTCACAGCAGCATCGTTCACAACAGCTAAGACGCGGAAGTGACCTAAATGTCCATCAGCAGGAATGGATAAGGAAGTCGTGGCACACACACCCTAGGGGACACCGCTCGGCCACAAGAGAGAGCTTAATGGTGCCGTTTACAGCTACGTGGACGCAACTGGAGGTGGTCGCACGAAGTAAGTCAGAAAGACAAAGACAGATATCACGTGATGTCGCTTAAATGTGGAATCTAAAGCTTGACACGAATGAGCCTGTCTGTGAGACAGGCACAGACTCAGGCATGGGGGTAGACTGCTGCCAAGGAGGGGGCGGTGGGAGACGGAATGGAGTGGGAGGCTGGGAATGGAGTGGGATGAGCAGACGTAAGCTTTTACACATAGGATGGGTAAGCAACAAGTCCGCTGCATAGCACCGAGAACTATGTTCAAAATCCTGTAATAAACCATAACGGAAAAGAATATACTTTTTTAGAGCGGAATGCGTACATATGCGTAGAACTGAATCACTGCTGTGCACCAGAAGTTAACGCAACACTGTGAATCAACTGTACTTACTTCAGTAAAAATAAAGTGAAGGAAAATGAGGCAAATATAAATATCAAGAAATAAAGCCTAGTACGCTTGGCTTCCTGGGGTCCCGCCAGGCACAGCCCTGCGGCCATACGCCTAGTGGCCACCAGGTGGCGCCCCAGGACGCACTTGGGTCCCACGCGGCGAGGCCGAGACTCCGAGGGGCGCCCCTCACTGCCCGCCGGCCAGCTCCCTGCCAGGGGCTTCAGCGGCGACGTTGCCCATAGAATAGGAGCAGCACGAGGGACTATTTATTTCTAAGGAAGCAGTTACTTTTTTTTTTTAAACACAGCATCCAAAGCTCAAGAGAGTCCGAAGGGGCTATTTTCTCCCAGCTCCGGCTCGGAAACCTCGCCCAGCCCGGCCCGGGAAGTGTCCCTGCGCCCCGCCTGGCGGGTTCCCAGCTTGCAGGCCTGTCTCGGCTGCTCCCCACGCTCTCAGGCCTCCCCAGGGGCTTTCCCGGCTGCACCCGGCTCCCTCCAGGCTTGCGAGGTCTGGGCTCCCGTGGAGGATGGCAGGGGCGGCCCCTGTCTGGGCCCTGGGCTCCTCACGTGCGTCTCAGTGGGGGCCACCCCAGGGCCCTCCACTGCCCCAGGCACGACAGGACCCCCACGCCTCCTCACCAGACCCGTCTGCTGTCCACGGGTGGTGAGACGGTCTAAGACCTTTGGGCAAGTGGGGTCCCGAGCATCTCAGAGCTCCCACGTCTCCCCAGACAGAAGCTTCTTCCCCCCCCACTCCCTAAGGGCCCCCACCTTCCTTCCTGTGTTTCTCCAGCTTTCATCCCCTCCCCCCAACCCCAGGCTGCCCCATTCAACTCAAGCTGGCTCAGTCCCCAGACATGCTCTTGGCTGCCGTTCATGCTCAGCCGTGTCGCACTCTCTGCAGCCCCATGGACTGCAGCACGCCAGGTTTCTGCTCTTCACTGTCCCCGGAGTTTGCTGGGAGGCAGGTCCACTGAATCGGATGGACATGCCTTCAGTCATCGCATCTCTGCTGCCCCCTTCGCCTTCGCCTTCACTCTCTCCCAGCGTCAGGGTCTCTTTTGGGCCGTAGGGTCCCCAGGTCTCAGCCCTGCAGTAAGTCTGTACGTGGCTGCTCCTGACCCCCACGGGCCGCACTTACCTCCCTGGCACGGACACTCAGCCAGCAACCAGCGACCCCCGAAAGCTGCCCCTCCCTCTTGCCTCCAAGGGGCCTCGGCCGCAGGAGTACCTGACGGTCACGCGGGGGTCGTGGGTCACTCCGCACACCATGGAGGCCTGGGTGCCCTTGATGACGCTCAAAGACCTTTGGGCAAGTGGGGTCCCGAGCATCTCAGAGCTCCCACGTCTCCCCAGACAGAAGCTTCTTCCCCCCCCACTCCCTAAGGGCCCCCACCTTCCTTCCTGTGTTTCTCCAGCTTTCATCCCCTCCCCCCAACCCCAGGCTGCCCCATTCAACTCAAGCTGGCTCAGTCCCCAGACATGCTCTTGGCTGCCGTTCATGCTCAGCCGTGTCGCACTCTCTGCAGCCCCATGGACTGCAGCACGCCAGGTTTCTGCTCTTCACTGTCCCCGGAGTTTGCTGGGAGGCAGGTCCACTGAATCGGATGGACATGCCTTCAGTCATCGCATCTCTGCTGCCCCCTTCGCCTTCGCCTTCACTCTCTCCCAGCGTCAGGGTCTCTTTTGGGCCGTAGGGTCCCCAGGTCTCAGCCCTGCAGTAAGTCTGTACGTGGCTGCTCCTGACCCCCACGGGCCGCACTTACCTCCCTGGCACGGACACTCAGCCAGCAACCAGCGACCCCCGAAAGCTGCCCCTCCCTCTTGCCTCCAAGGGGCCTCGGCCGCAGGAGTACCTGACGGTCACGCGGGGGTCGTGGGTCACTCCGCACACCATGGAGGCCTGGGTGCCCTTGATGACGCTCTGGTCCTGGGGGGGCCTGGTGATGCGGGTCCGGGCTGAAAGACAGCAGGACGTAGCCTGGTGGGAAGGGGGACAGGTGGGCCCTAGACGGACAGGTGAGATGCAGGTGTGGGGTGCAGGTGTGGGGGAGAGGTCCTTCCGGTGAGCCGGGCCCCTGCGGCTGAGCTCTGCGGTGGACTGGTCCACCACGGTGAACATCCCAGGACACCTAAGAGCCAGGTGTTTCCATGGCACGTGAATTCTGGGAAGTGATGCTCATAGCGGGGGCTCTTTTAACTTCATGCCCACGGGATGGACAAAGAAACAGAAACCTGGGGATGATCGTGGCCGAGCTCCCAGGGTCCAGCCAGGGTAAAAACAGGTCCTCTGGTTCTAAGACATTGCCCACCAGGCCCCTGGCACTCAGGCTAGGCGGGCAGCCCACCCCTCCGTGTGGTGCCAGACCCCAAGGGGCAGGAAGGGGCTTGGGAGGTTCCCCCAGAGCAGGGGCCAGCAAACCATAACCCGGGGATCTAGTCTGACTGGGGGCCTGTCTGGGTAAATCCCCTCTGAGTTGGCACCTAGCCACGCCTGGGGCGTTCAGCACTGCCTACGGCTGCTTTCTTGATGAAACGGAAGAGTTTGTGGAGCTGTGACAGAGACTGTCTGGCCCACAGGGCCTGAAATACTTCCTCTCTGGCCCTTTCCAGTAGAAGTGTGCGGATCTCTGCACTAAGGCCTACGCACACAGCTCCGTCTTCTCTCCGCTCCCCCGAGTGGTGAGAGCCCCGCCCACCCAGCACCACCCTGGGGACCGTGACCTTCCTGCTCCATCCTCTGAGCTCCTCTGTCCAGGTCTCAGGGCATATGGGCTGGACAGACAGGTGGATGTGGGGCCGCTGGGGCTTGTACACGCTCAGCGAACGCTCACGCACAGGCGTGGAAAGGACCCTCGCCCGGCCCGGGCACTCACCCCACACCACCAGGTCGGCCGAGGCTTCGTCTGCCCCTCGCGAGTTGGTGGCCAGACAGGTGTAGGTGCCGGCGTCGGAGATGTGCGTGGGGCTGACGAGCAGGCTGCCCGACTCCAGGAGCGTGAAGCGCGGCAGCTGGACCGAGCCGCTCGCCAGAATGCGCTCCCCTGGGGGGACACGGGCACGGGTGGGCTCAGGCACTCGGCCATCACCAGGGGCCTGGACCACACCTCGCCACTCCTCTGTCCCCCTGCCCCAGGGTGGGCTCCCAACTTTAGGAAGGCCAACGGCAGGCGCCCCTGGAGGGGGCATGGCGGGGGTGGCAGGGCTGCGGACCAGCCTGGTTTCTGACCTGGAGACAGACACAGGACACGCGGTCCCAGAGCAGGGGCCCGGACGGAGCCTGGGGCTCCTGCTGTCTCTCTTCCCACCACGCTATCCGCCCTTCAGCAGGGAAGACCAGCGCTGCCTCCTGCCGGCGGGCACAGCCCTCGGCGGCAGCTGGCACCTGGGCTGGGGGGAGCGCACAGACAGCTGCGACAGGGTGGTGACGGGCCGCCTGCAGAAGGATGCCTCTGGAGTCACCTTCAGGGGAGCGCAGAGGAGCGGCGGGCGGGAGCAGCCAGCGAGGGGGTGTGGCGGGGGCAGCCCTGGTGGGGACAGACCTCCCACTGGGGACCCGGGGACCCTGGTGGCTGGAGGGAGAGAGGGAGGGAGACCCTTGTGTCAGGGTGTGTCTGCGAGTGTGGTGTTGGTGACCATACCTGTTTTTAAAGAAAATCCCACCTGCCTGTACAGAGGGGACTGTCCACGTGCAAGCTTGTGGGTGAGTGGGTCCCTTTGCACACGTGTGTGGGCATACTGAACCGGTGAGTGTATCAGGTGGGCGTGTTTACTTCTGGGTCTGGGCACACACCCCACCGATACTGACGAAGCAGCCTCTGTGGGTCACTCTGTTCTAAGCCCCAGGGAGACGGCAGGGGACAGACCTGAAAGCCTGGGGCCGGGGGAGGCGGGGTAGTCAGCAGACTGAGCGCGCCGAGGGCCTTGTGTGCTAGAAGGTGGGAGACAGCGCTGGGAGCGGCGGACGGAGGCTCTGAGTGAGAGGAGGGTCATGCGGGCAGAGGCTGGGGGTGTGAGTGACAGTGTGTACCGTGTGTGTGTCCCTGGGGAGGGTTGAGACCTGAGTGTACAATGCAGAGGCGTGGAGGAGGCACGGAGGGGGTGGGCTAGGGGGCCAGCTTGGGCTTTGCTGGCTTTGCCTGGGGAGGGGGTAGGCCCCTCCCTGTACTGGCAACCCCCACACGGAGCTACGTCAGCCAGCACGGGCTGGTCTACTTCCAGACACCGTGCACTTCAGGGGAGCGCAGAGGAGCGGCGGGCGGGAGCAGCCAGCGAGGGGGTGTGGCGGGGGCAGCCCTGGTGGGGACAGACCTCCCACTGGGGACCCGGGGACCCTGGTGGCTGGAGGGAGAGAGGGAGGGAGACCCTTGTGTCAGGGTGTGTCTGCGAGTGTGGTGTTGGTGACCATACCTGTTTTTAAAGAAAATCCCACCTGCCTGTACAGAGGGGACTGTCCACGTGCAAGCTTGTGGGTGAGTGGGTCCCTTTGCACACGTGTGTGGGCATACTGAACCGGTGAGTGTATCAGGTGGGCGTGTTTACTTCTGGGTCTGGGCACACAACCCACCGATACTGACGAAGCAGCCTCTGTGGGTCACTCTGTTCTAAGCCCCAGGGAGACGGCAGGGGACAGACCTGAAAGCCTGGGGCCGGGGGAGGCGGGGTAGTCAGCAGACTGAGCGCGCCGAGGGCCTTGTGTGCTAGAAGGTGGGAGACAGCGCTGGGAGCGGCGGACGGAGGCTCTGAGTGAGAGGAGGGTCATGCGGGCAGAGGCTGGGGGTGTGAGTGACAGTGTGTACCGTGTGTGTGTCCCTGGGGAGGGTTGAGACCTGAGTGTACAATGCAGAGGCGTGGAGGAGGCACGGAGGGGGTGGGCTAGGGGGCCAGCTTGGGCTTTGCTGGCTTTGCCTGGGGAGGGGGTAGGCCCCTCCCTGTACTGGCAACCCCCACACGGAGCTACGTCAGCCAGCACGGGCTGGTCTACTTCCAGACACCGTGCAGACCTTCCCAGGCACCCGCCACCTAGCTTCCCTGCTGCTCCCAGGGACGCATCCCACCACCCCCCAGTTTATAGATGGGAACGTCAAGGCTCCGAGTGAGTGAATAACTCACCCGAAGTCATGGGTCTCACCAGAGGCAGAGCGTCTGGAGCCTGGAGCCAGACAGGGCAGCACATGGCGTGTCCCGTGGTGTAAAGAAGTCCCTGGTGTTGTGCAGTACACGACCTCCCCAACTGTGCCCGGGAAACCGCCCCCCTGCCCCAACTGTTGGCTCCGGAGCTGAGCCCCAGGGCTGCCCGAGACTTTTGGCCACCCTCGAAAGTCAATCAGTCTCAAGTACCTTTTTGCCAAGTGATGGCCGGCCGGGGCGCCCCCGAAGTCTCACAGGCCAGCACCACTGACATGCCGTCGATCACCGTGCTGTCCAGGGGGCCCCTGGTGATGTTGGGGGCGATGCCTGCAAAGGGAGACAGTGGGGCGTCTTAGCCGCATCCAGTCCTGTCCTGCCTTCCCACGCCCATTGGTGTGGGTCCCTCTTCGGGGAAGGATGCAAGTGTTCCAGTAGGGCCCCGGTGCCGGGAAGAGCCAGAGTGCCCACGAGTGCCCGCTCACCACCTGCCCCGTGGAAGGACCCTTGGAAGGGTCGACCCAGGAAGGACGCCAGTCCCGGCCCTGCCTCGATTCTCAAGCCTCCATCTGGCGGAAACTGAGGGCTCCCAAGGGCAGCTGACACCCTCCATGACAAGGGAAATGGGATTCACCTTTCATTAAACAAGAAATCGAGGCTCTGGTTTGTAAAAGACAAAACCAGTGCTGGCCGCAGAAGCAGCGGGCGCGACAGGCCAGAGTCCGCCGCTCCGGGGGGAAGCCTTCTGGGATCCTATTTCTGCATCCACAGCAGCCTGTTCTCAAGAGACCCCTGGCTTGGAGGAAAGCTGTGTCTTGGTCGGGGGGAAGCAGGGGGGACTCGGGCAGGACAGCGAAGGGGACTCACTGGTGACGGCCAGGTAGGTGGAGGTCTGCGCCTCGCCGGCTGCGTTCCGGGCAAAGCACTGAAGCATGCCGGTGTCGTCGGGCACCAGCCCGCTGATCTGCAGGCCCCCGTCGCCTCGCTGCCGGAAGCGGCTCAGCCTCCCCACCTCCACGACGGCTGCGTCCTTGTACCAGGTCACGGAGGGCGGCGGCACACCTGGGGGGTCGAGCGCCCACGGTCAGCCACCTTCGAGGGGTGCCCTAGCCCCAGAGGCTGGGGCTGCAAATCCTTAAGGTGGGGGGGGAGGTGCGGAATCCCTGGTGTGTTCCGGTTTCTAGAACCTTCTCAGTGTGTGGTTGCGTGCTAAGTTGCTTCAGTCTTGTCCGACTTTTTGCAACCCCATGGACTGTAGCCTGCCAGGCTCTTCTGTCCATGGCGAGTCTCCAGGCAAGAATACTGGAGCGGGTTGCCATGCGTTCCTCCAGGGGAGCTTCCCGGCCCAGGGATCTGTGTCTCCTGTGGCTCCAGCCCTGCAGGCAAATTCTTTACCTGCTGAGCCACCAGGAAAACCCGAACCTTCTCAGAGGTGCCACTATTGGTCTTGGAAGCGGGGAAAGTTGTTCTTAGATCCTCAGATTCTCATAGAGCAGGCATTCCAAGCAAGTGTACAAGTTCCCGGGGTTAGTTCAGCCTGGGAAGGCTGGACACGCTGTATTTTATTCTGGCATATTTAGCGGAGTCTTTTGCACGCTCTGGGAACCTCCAGCTGGCCTTTCCAAACCCAGGTGAGCACAAGCCCAGAGTCTAGGGGTTCGCAGGTGGGATGGGGGCTTCTTCGGAAGCCCCGTCCTGCCTGGTCCGCACAGGGAGGAGCGTGGGGCTCCTCCTAACCCCTCAGCCTTGCCGGAGCTGTGTCCCCAGCCTGGCACCCCTTCCCCACATCCCCTGGCCCTCCCACCTCTCCCTCTGCGTCTCTGCTCAAAGGTGACTTCCACAGAAAAGCTCCCCAGGCTCCGTTCGAGTGACTACCCTCCGGCACCGAGCCCATCAGCCTGCCTGCTTCTCCTTCCCCGCACTTTTCAACCCTGACACGCGTATTTCACCCACTCCGAGCTACGCCTTTGTTGGCATCGTAATGTCTCTGAGATGAGGACGTGTCTTACAACCGACAGCATGTCATAATTTAATTGGCAGCCTTTTTTCTTTCTTAGTGGCGCATAAAATAATGGGGCATCTCACAAACCATGGCGTTTTAGATGAAATGAAATAAGGCATCTTTATTTGTTTATTGGTTTGTCTGCCTCCTTCACGAGAACGCACAGTTCCAGCAGGGATCTGGCTCTTGGGTTCATTCTGTGCCTCTCCAGCCCTGAAAACAGTCTCGGCACACGATGCTCCAAGTGTCAGATACTCAGCTGTGTTTGACTCTTTGGGACCCCCATGGACCGCACCCCGCCACGCTCCTCTGTCTATGGGATTCTCCAGGCAAGAATACTGCAGTGGGCCGCCATGCCTTCCTCCAGGGGATCTTCCCGACCCAGGGATCATGGTAAGCCCACCTCCCACCAAATGTTTGTCCAATAAATCACTGTCTTCCCCGAGTGTGATCTCAGGACGGGGGTCAGTGTGCCCCCTCCTCCTCCACGGGGCCCTTCCTCCTGCCAGGGCTACAGTCTCCGCTCTGCTCATCCTGTCACCCCATTATCCCAGATTGCACCCTGGTTTTGGGGCGTCTTTCAGCTCAGCTGAACTCAAGGGAGAAGGATGGGAAAAGCGGTAAGGGTGCAAGAACTCTGAGAGGGGCTGGGGGTTGAGCAGAAATGGTCGAGGAGCGAAGCAGAACGGCCCAGAGACCAGGCAGAGCCACACCCATGTCCTAGCAGTTCTGACGTGACGACAACACCGCATTGTCGCAGCCCTCACATTACGGGCAATTTGAGTCTGTCACCTGTCCTGAAATTACGGTAATTTGGATTCATTTGTAACCTTCAAGTTATGGTAACACGGGGTTGATTTCCAGCCCTAAGATTACGGTAGTTTTTCCTGTTTGCTTCCTGGGGTGTCTGCTTACAGCCAGCCTGACTCTCTGCTCAGTGGTGAGAGGGTGGTGGACTTTAGAAAAGTCTGTGTCAGGGAGGGGAGAGGTTGAAGGTCTGGAGGGACCTCGCCCCCCTCCAGCCAGGCCACCAGGTTACCTTTGGCCCGACAGGGGATGTCCACCACCTTCTCCATCTCTGCTGTGATGTGTCTCTCTGGCTCCTTGACAAACTGAGGTGGCTCTGCAGGAAGAAGGACCGGGGTGGGGGATCAGAGCCACGCTCCTGTCAACACGGCCGCTGATCGGGTCGCCCGTGCTGCCCCTTCACGTCGGGGGCACTCCAGCACTCCCACCCCGTCTCACCCAGCACGGACAGGTAGGCGCCACGGACGACGGGGGGGACGCTGCTGCTCCGCAGGACGGCCTCACACTCGTAGTAGCCGGCGTCGCTGGCTGTGGGGTTGGGGACGGTGAGCCGGCGGTTGTAGTCGCTGATGCCCCTGGACAGCAGCGCCCCATCCTTCTTCCAAATGATGTGCAGCTTGATCAGAGGCCTGGACGGGCCGAGGGATGAGGCGGTCAGCTAAAGAGCCCCCCAGGGGCTCGGGAGGCAGGGCAGGGTGTAGTGAGGCATGCAGGCGCGGGGGGCCAGGTGCCTGAGTTTGCCCTGCCTCTGATACCTCCTAGGTGCAGGGTGTTGTGTGGGCTAGTCCTTCAGGGCTCTGGGCCTCAGTTTCCACGTCTGTACAATGGGGACAACTACGCCCTGCTCCCCGGAGGTTGTGGTGAGGGGAGACCTGGCCCCAACTCCAGCACTCCCACCCCGTCTCACCCAGCACGGACAGGTAGGCGCCACGGACGACGGGGGGGACGCTGCTGCTCCGCAGGACGGCCTCACACTCGTAGTAGCCGGCGTCGCTGGCTGTGGGGTTGGGGACGGTGAGCCGGCGGTTGTAGTCGCTGATGCCCCTGGACAGCAGCGCCCCATCCTTCTTCCAAATGATGTGCAGCTTGATCAGAGGCCTGGACGGGCCGAGGGATGAGGCGGTCAGCTAAAGAGCCCCCCAGGGGCTCGGGAGGCAGGGCAGGGTGTAGTGAGGCATGCAGGCGCGGGGGGCCAGGTGCCTGAGTTTGCCCTGCCTCTGATACCTCCTAGGTGCAGGGTGTTGTGTGGGCTAGTCCTTCAGGGCTCTGGGCCTCAGTTTCCACGTCTGTACAATGGGGACAACTACGCCCTGCTCCCCGGAGGTTGTGGTGAGGGGAGACCTGGCCCCACAATAACTTGTGCTTGAGGGCTCTCGAGAGCCAGAAAGTGGCCCTTCCACGCGTCTCTCTGCCTCCGCTCTGCCCCGTCCAGTGTAAGTCAGTGGAGGGGAAAGTGTGGAAGTCCGGAAATGCACGTGCGGGGTCTCAGCTGCGGCATGCGGGAACCTTTAGCTGCAGCATGTGGGATCTAGTTCCCTGACCAGGGATCCAGCCCAGGCCCCCTGCTTTGGGAGCGTGGAGTCTTAACCACTGGACCAGCAGCAGAGTCCAGCTTTCCTCTTGCCCGCGCCTTCATACAAGGAGGCTGTGGCCGCAGAGGCGAGCAGCCGCTCCCCAGGGTGCTCAGGATATCGGAAGCGAGTGGACCCCCACCAACCCCAGGTGTCCTGGGCCGGGATCCGCTCCTCTCGGGTGGGCCCGGCTTTCGTCCAACAGCTCTCTGACCACCGGCCCATCCCCGCTCCTCCAGGCTAAATACCCCGTCTTCTTTCATGGGTCCTCACGGGACATTTCTGGATCTTTGTGAATTCCACCTGGTTTCCTCGGAGCCCGCATCAGGAGTGCCCGCTGGGGTTAGAGTGGGGGGGCGCGGAGGCAGGACCCACCTGGCATTGGCCACACACTCCATGACCGCCTCCGAGGTCCCGGCCACCACGCTGGTGTTCTTAGGAGGAACGATGATGGTTGGAGCGATGGGGTCTGCAGGGCCGCCGACATCTGGGGAGAGGAGCAGACGCTGGGCATCCCATCTGAGCCCCACCCCCGCCAGAGAGATGCTGCTGGAGACCTTTGTCCTTATTGGGGGTGGGGGGTGGGCAGACACCCCGCAGCCCCAGAGCTGAACCTCCAGGTGCTGACCCCGGGCCCTCCCTCCTTCCATCCTCCTCTGCTGGTGGGTCTCTGCACAGCGTCCAGGGAGAGCGCACGGGAGCCTCAGGATGCAAACCCCCCACGTCCTCCTGTAAGGCAGCCATGCCCTCCTCCTCACCCCCTGTCCTGGCTTTTTTGGGCCTTCAGAATCCTTTCCTCCAGCTGCATAAATACCGTGACAAGGACAAGATGTTGTCAGTAAGCCGACCACATCTCGTCAGCTTGCTTCTTCATTTGCCACCTCTTCCACCAGAATGCAGACTCCCCATACCGGGCTGAATACTGTCCCCTAAGTTCATGTTCATGACAGCTGTGAACGTCCCCTTATTTGCAGAGAGGGGTTTTGCAAGTGCGGTCAAGTTAAGAGAGGTCCTGCCGCGTCAGGGTGAGCCCAAAGTCCAGCACGGCAAAACGGATGACTACAGAGAACTGCTGAACAAACAGGGGCCTCTGTCGGTGGCCTGTGGCCACCTGAACGGGAAGGAAATCCAAGAAGGGGAGAGATGTCTACGCAGGGCTGAGCCACCTTGTTGCACAGCAGAGGCTAACATACGACTGGAAAGCAACGATAAACTCCAAGAAAAATTAACTAAAAATAATACGAAATAAAAGTGTCAGTCACTCAGTCACGCCCAACTCTTTGTGACCCCATGGACTGTAGCCCACCAGGCTCCTCTGTCCATGGGGTTCTCCAGGCAAGAAGACTGGTTTGATCCAAGGATCAAACCCGCATCTCGTGTGTCTCCTGCATTGACAGGTGGATTCTTTACCTGCTGAGCCGGTAGGGATGCCCAGTAAAGGCGGGAGACTTTCCTGCTTTATTCTTTGAGTCTTTTGAGAAGGGGCCAGGCTCTTCTCTTTGTGGTCGGCCCAAGCCCCAGACTGGCAGAAACTCCAGTACATCCCGCACACCTGCTCCCTGGCTCCTGAAAATCCAAGCCCGGAGGACTTTTTCTGTCCTTACAAATCCACCCAGTTGGCCCCGGTCCAGGGGCTCCGGAGGTGGCAGGCCATAACAACCCGCACGGCCCCGGGTCAGTGGCAAATGTACATCCTTTATGGAGAAGTCAGACCGCCCGGTCAGCCCCCGGGAAAAGGTTTTCCTGCCGGGCCTCCCAGGCCTTGCTGGGAAAGGCCTTGACAGAATGGGAATAAAAAGTAAAAAATAAAGTAAAATGAAAGGAGAAAGAAAGGAAGCATATAAACCAAAATAATTGCAACAATATAAAAGCCTCATGTAGGTGCCATAAAGAGCGATCGGATTGAAAGCTGCTGATATAGCCGAATCCATAAAGTGTGCTCTGCGTTGTTTATGACATGCCGGGCCGCACAGGTTCCGAGGCCCAGATTAATGGGGCTCACGGAGCAGACAGACAGACAGAGCCCCGCGGCCCTGATGGGTAAAAAGAGCCCTTGGAGTTTAGAAGTACGGGGTGCCCCGCCCGCCCTGCCGGACCTGGGCGCTGCCGTGCTGGCTTCAGGAGGCTAACAAGGAGACTGGCACCCCCTCGAGGCTCCTGGGGTCTTGTCCAGGCCCAGGTGGCAGCTGGCACGGCTCGAGGGAAGGGCCCCCCCGGATTCAGCAAAGGAGGGCCTGGGCTCAGGAAGACCTGGTTCTGAACCTTGTCCCCCCTCCTCTGCCACCCTGGGCATCCTGGGCACGACCCTGGCTGCTCTCCTCACCCCCAAGTCTGTTTTCTCAGCTGCAAAACAGGGGTCAGGAGTCACTGCCTCTCAGGGTTGTGTGGGTTCAGCCCCTGGCTCGACAAACCTTCTCTGGCCAAGGGCTCAGTACGCGCCAGGGTGCATGCCAGGTACAGGGATTCCCCATTGGGGGAGACGGGCAGGGCTCCGTCCCCCTGGTGTGCAGTCTGGGGAGGAGTCAGATCAGCGCTTAGACGTTCATGAGATTAAAGGTGCCCGCCACAGGCGCCTGGAGGGAGGGTCCCGGGGCGTGGCTAAGTTGGTCAGGGGCTGGTGCAGAGCACCTGGCCCCTAGTAGGTGCTCACCAGGTGACAGCCCCTCCTCTGGGGGAGTTGTCTGCTGTGCTTGGGGCGGGGTGGGGTTTTTTGCTTCTTTCCCCCACCCCCAGCTCAGCTTGGACCAAGTGACAGAGCCAGAGGCCAGCAGGAGGTGAAGTCGTGGCTCTCGGGGGCCGCGTGACCGAGGGAGAGAGCACATGGGCACTAAGGGCTTCAGGAGGTCAGCAAAGCCTCCAGGGCCTGGGGGACGGGAGACGACTCAGGGAGCCAGAAGGGAGAATAGCATTCTGGAACGGGGGCCCTGTGTGGGTGCCGGTGAGACGAACTGGGGAGCTGGAGGTAAAGGTGGGTGGCAAGCCCATGTGTCCTCAGAGCGCCGGGAAGGGTTGAGGGAGAGCGCCCCCCAGCAGACATGAGGGTCGCGGCCCACACGCCGCCCTGCCCCCAGCCTCCTCTCCTGGCGCGTCAGGGCGTCTCCTGGCTGAGCCCGTTATGTCCTCAGAATCCTTCTTTACCCAGTGCCAACAACGGATTGGTTCTTGTGGTCCTTCAGTCGCTAAGTTGCGTCCGACTCTGTGACCCCACGAACTGTAGCCCACCTACAGTCGCCCCAGTGGGTGACTCATCGGTAAAGAATCAGCCTGCCAACCCAATTCGATCCCTGGGTTGGGAAGGTGCCCTGGAGAAGGAAATGGCAACCCAACCCGGTATCCTTGCCTGCGAAATCCCATGGACAGAGGAGCCTCGGTACAGTCCATGGGGTTGCAAGGAGTCGGACTCGACTGAGAGACTCAACCACAAAGACAGCACGCAGCAGACTGGAGCAGACGGCAAGGTGAACGCCGTTCCCCATGCCTACTGGGGGAGGCAAGGCAGATTTGACTGGGGGAGGTCGGATCAGGACCACATTATTGAGAATTTACAAACTGGGCTAGGAGCTGGGAGTCGGCCCCAGGCGAGTACACGGGCACAGAGCGGCCGGCAGACGTGAGGACAAAGCCTCTCGACCTGAGGCCCTCTTTACAGAGAAATGCTAAGCCCAAGAGGAAAACACTCTTAAATCCTAAAATTCTTATCCCCCGCCCTGGGAGATATGTGTATTACAGTGTCCTTTCTAGGGAAAGGGCAGCTGAGGCTCAGAGTAGTGAAGGGGCTTCCCCAAGGCCACACAGCCGTGGTCCCGAGGCTCGGCCTTCAACACGCCTGCGCTCCTCGCTTGTGCTGCGGGCTCTCCATTTTCAAAGAAGGGAGATGGGCTGGAGACGGTGGCGGGAGGTCACAGTGAAGGTGCTCAAGGGGGGCCTTCAGGAGTAGGAGGCTGGAGTTCCCCGGGGGTGGGGGGCGATGTGCCCGGAGAAGATAGGAAGGGGGTTTAGGGGAGCCCAGGCACCAGGCGTGAGGCAGTGGAGGTGGGGACAAAGGGCTGAGAACCAGGCATCAGCCCGGGGAGGAGGAAGCAGGAGGCTGGAGACCTGAGTGAGACAGGGAGGTTCTAGAAGCTCAGGTTTCAAGGCGCCAGGGAGGGGGTCAGTGGGGCTGAGCGCTGAGCATCAGGGAGGAAGTGAGTTTCTAACCAGGAGGTTGTCGGGGATGGGGCCTGAGAAAGCAGGGGAGCGGGAGGGGGCCAGGACTGGGAGTGAAGACTGGGTGCTGGGTGACTTCTGCAGAACTGAAAGAGCCAACAGCAGGTGCTTCTCGCCAAAAAGGGGGGATGTGTGCGCCTCTAGACACCCGGGGAGTGCCCAACGGGCCGAGTGTTGCCGGCAGGGAAACCTGCTCCCATTATCGGCCTTGTGCACCATTAGCGAATGTCACCAGGAAGTAAATTGCTTCACCTCTTCACCTGTTTCCTCAGCTTTCTCATCTGTAACTCGTGGAGGGGAGTAGCAGCCTGCTTCCAGGGACTGCTGTTAACGATGCAACAGTGGTGCCTGGATGGTGCCGGCCCACGGGAGTGGTGGAAAGGGAGGCTCTCGGTGTGACGGGAAAGCAGAGGGACTGCCCAGGTGGACCCGCCCTGGGAGGGCGCACCTGCCTGCCAGGGGCTGTCTGCCGGGGGTGGGGTGGGCTGACTCCGGGTCTCCGGGGGGCCGGCCAGGGGCAGGGGGCAGGCACAGGATGCAGGGCATCAGCTCTGGACAGTGGAGTGAACGGGGCCCCAAGGATCCCCTGGAAAAGCTGCAGGCAGAGCAGAGCCAGTGCCAGCATCTCCCAGGTGAGCTTGTGATGCGGGAGGGGCCCTGGGACAGGAGGAAGCTGGGGGGTCCCCGCTCAGGGGTGAAGCTGGGTCTCACCCAGCTGCCCCAGGACAGGTTTGATAATAGGTATGGTGGGGGCACCCACTCTGACCCATTCTTCACCGTCCCTTCACCGAATCCTCGCAGTAACGCTTTGCCACAAGCATCGTGTTGAGTGTGTGCGTGCATCCTTAGTGGCATCCGACTCTCTGTGACCCCGTGGACTGTAGCCCACCAGGCTCCTCTGTCCATGGGGTTTTCTAGGCAAGAATAACACAGCAGGCTGCTATTTCCTCCTCCAGGGGATCTTCCCAACCCAGGGATCGAACCCACGTCTCTTGTGTCTCCTGCGTTGCAGGCAGGTTCTTTACCCGCTGAGCCATCGGGGAAGGCCATGCTTTGCCACAGGCGTCCAGATGAGGAAACTGTGGCTCGGGGACCATGTGACTGGACCACAGGCCAAGCAGGTGGAGGGCAGGGAGACAAGCTGCCCCTCTGCCCTGAGCCGGCTTCCAGCTCCCCACGAGCCCAGGGCCGACCTGCCCCATCCAACACAAGGGTGGGGTGGGGGGAGAACCACAGGGGGCCATGAGCTCTTGCGTGACTGATGTCCCTATGGAATGGGATTTTACACTTAATTAAAAGCAGATCCCCCAGTCAGTTACTAGAACACTTCTACGTATGTATAGAATAACTCGGGCTTCTGATCCCACCTTTCCCGCTATACATTTTATGAAATCTAAATACAGATCACGTATTCCAGATGAAAATCCAGCATCCAAATTTGAGGAGACGTGCTTTAAGTGTAAACTACACATGGATTTTCAAAGACTTAAAAAAAAAGCAATGTAAAGTATCTCATTAATATTTTCTATTTTGATTATATGTTCAGCTGATAATATTTTGGATATATTGGGTTAAATAAAGTATAATTAATTTCGCCAATTCCTTTTTCCTTCTGAAACAGTGAGCTACTGGCAAATTTTAAATTGCGTGTGTGGCTCATATTATAATTCCGCTGCACGGTGCAGCTCTGATCAGGACCCAGTGGGACTACCAGCCAGCTACGGACTTGTCAAGAGCTGTGGTGGTCCGAGTGAGGTCACCTGGGTGACACCTGGGCGGGGGCGACTCTGGGGGTCACTGGCTTTGCTCTCTCCGTCTCCATCTCCAAAGAGCGTGGATGTTTCCCGAGGGATGAGGGATGCCAGGAGGCTGCCTGCTCTGAGCAGAGAGGGGGAGAGGATGCTGGGTGACTTCTGCAGAACTGAAAGAGCCAACAGCAGGTGCTTCTCGCCAAAAAGGGGGGATGTGTGCGCCTCTAGACACCCGGGGAGTGCCCAACGGGCCGAGTGTTGCCGGCAGGGAAACCTGCTCCCATTATCGGCCTTGTGCACCATTAGCGAATGTCACCAGGAAGTAAATTGCTTCACCTCTTCACCTGTTTCCTCAGCTTTCTCATCTGTAACTCGTGGAGGGGAGTAGCAGCCTGCTTCCAGGGACTGCTGTTAACGATGCAACAGTGGTGCCTGGATGGTGCCGGCCCACGGGAGTGGTGGAAAGGGAGGCTCTCGGTGTGACGGGAAAGCAGAGGGACTGCCCAGGTGGACCCGCCCTGGGAGGGCGCACCTGCCTGCCAGGGGCTGTCTGCCGGGGGTGGGGTGGGCTGACTCCGGGTCTCCGGGGGGCCGGCCAGGGGCAGGGGGCAGGCACAGGATGCAGGGCATCAGCTCTGGACAGTGGAGTGAACGGGGCCCCAAGGATCCCCTGGAAAAGCTGCAGGCAGAGCAGAGCCAGTGCCAGCATCTCCCAGGTGAGCTTGTGATGCGGGAGGGGCCCTGGGACAGGAGGAAGCTGGGGGGTCCCCGCTCAGGGGTGAAGCTGGGTCTCACCCAGCTGCCCCAGGACAGGTTTGATAATAGGTATGGTGGGGGCACCCACTCTGACCCATTCTTCACCGTCCCTTCACCGAATCCTCGCAGTAACGCTTTGCCACAAGCATCGTGTTGAGTGTGTGCGTGCATCCTTAGTGGCATCCGACTCTCTGTGACCCCGTGGACTGTAGCCCACCAGGCTCCTCTGTCCATGGGGTTTTCTAGGCAAGAATAACACAGCAGGCTGCTATTTCCTCCTCCAGGGGATCTTCCCAACCCAGGGATCGAACCCACGTCTCTTGTGTCTCCTGCGTTGCAGGCAGGTTCTTTACCCGCTGAGCCATCGGGGAAGGCCATGCTTTGCCACAGGCGTCCAGATGAGGAAACTGTGGCTCGGGGACCATGTGACTGGACCACAGGCCAAGCAGGTGGAGGGCAGGGAGACAAGCTGCCCCTCTGCCCTGAGCCGGCTTCCAGCTCCCCACGAGCCCAGGGCCGACCTGCCCCATCCAACACAAGGGTGGGGTGGGGGGAGAACCACAGGGGGCCATGAGCTCTTGCGTGACTGATGTCCCTATGGAATGGGATTTTACACTTAATTAAAAGCAGATCCCCCAGTCAGTTACTAGAACACTTCTACGTATGTATAGAATAACTCGGGCTTCTGATCCCACCTTTCCCGCTATACATTTTATGAAATCTAAATACAGATCACGTATTCCAGATGAAAATCCAGCATCCAAATTTGAGGAGACGTGCTTTAAGTGTAAACTACACATGGATTTTCAAAGACTTAAAAAAAAAGCAATGTAAAGTATCTCATTAATATTTTCTATTTTGATTATATGTTCAGCTGATAATATTTTGGATATATTGGGTTAAATAAAGTATAATTAATTTCGCCAATTCCTTTTTCCTTCTGAAACAGTGAGCTACTGGCAAATTTTAAATTGCGTGTGTGGCTCATATTATAATTCCGCTGCACGGTGCAGCTCTGATCAGGACCCAGTGGGACTACCAGCCAGCTACGGACTTGTCAAGAGCTGTGGTGGTCCGAGTGAGGTCACCTGGGTGACACCTGGGCGGGGGCGACTCTGGGGGTCACTGGCTTTGCTCTCTCCGCTCCATCTCCAAAGAGCGTGGATGTTTCCCGAGGGATGAGGGATGCCAGGAGGCTGCCTGCTCTGAGCAGAGAGGGGGAGAGGTGCGGGGGTGGGGAGCGGAGGGCGAGACAGACGAGGGAGATGCTGCTGGAGGTGGGCGACACCGCAGTTGCTCCCCGGAAATTGGCTGGCAGGCCGGCAGCTGGGGGATTTGTGTCAGCGACAAACACCGGGATTTGAAGTGCAGTCACTCGTGGGAGGAGAAATTAGCTGAAAATCAGCTGATTCTGCTCTCGATCCAGCACAAATCCTGAGAGCAGGGGGCGAGGGGCAATGGGGTGAGAGGAGACACAGTGGTGTGGGGGAGGCTGGGGCAGACATGGGAGGGCCGAGGGAACCCTGCCTGTTTCTTGTGGGCCCCCAGAGGGCTGGGGGAGGAGGCAGAGAGCGAACGACCCCCTGACCCCGCCACCACCTGGACTGGCCGGGAGGAGGCTGGTGCTGGGGGAGGAAGGCAGAGAAGAGTCGCGGGAGGAAGGCTCCAACCTCGGGCTCAGGGTCAGCTGAGTCACCCAGGAAGATGCCTGACCTTGACTCGGACCAAATGGCTCAATTCCATTAGACTCCAGGTTTCAAAACACTGGAAAATACATGGAGAAAAACACCTCCTCTGATGGTTCCTTTCCCCATAGAGACGGCAGCCCCAGACTGTGGGCTGGGCCCCCAGGATGCCAGGGTGAGCAAGACCCTGGCTCAAGTCAATGTCAGAGGCCACACCTGTGACCCTGGGTCAGCACGCAGATCGGAACTCTGCTCCTCGCATCCAGGTCTCTTTCTTGGCAGACAGGGGCCTGGTCTGGGGGAGGGGGTCGCTGCAGATACGGTTCTGCAGGCGCCAGAAGGCCCAGGCGCGGGCAGGTCGGGACTGGGGAATGTTCTGGGCTTTCTGCAGCTTCCCAAGTGGCTCGGTGGCAAAGAATCCACCTGCCAATGCAGGAGACGTGGGTTCTCTCCCTGGGTCAAGAAGATCCCCTGGAGGAGAAATGGCAACCCACTCCAGTATCCTTGCCTGGAGCATCCCCAGGCAGAGGAGCCTGGCAGGCTACAGTCCTTGAGGTCGAAAAAGACACGTCTTAGTGACTCATCAACAACCGGGCTTTCTGGGCCCTGGAAGACAGAGGCTGGGATCAGAGGAAGGACACGGGCAGGTCCTGTGCTGGCTGGCACCCTTCTCGTGCGGCTGGCGGGGGCGTCCCCGCGGGACCGTGGATGATAAATGAGCTGGCTTGTGGAGCAGCAGTTGTGCAGATGTGGAGGACGTGAACATCTGGCTCCCGCAGGCGGCCTGGCGCTCGCCGCTGCGGGGAGCTCTGGCCCCACCCCACGGACTCCGCGACTCCTCACCTCCTCACCTCCCTGAGGTGGTGTGTGGCGGGGGGGCTAGCGGGGCCAGCGAGAATGCCAGCTCCCCCACCTCACCCCACCCCACCCAGCATCTCCATCAGGGCAGGGAAACCTGCCTTTGGTCTCGGCCAGACAAACGCTTCTCCGTCAAGGAGACTCAAGGAGTCGCCCTTTCCGTTTGCTCCCCTCTCACTGCCGCTGAGGAGAGGCTTGCCTCTTTCCTGCAGGGTGGGGGGCAGTCTCTGGCGATGGACAGGGGCACTTTGAGGCGGGAGCCTGGGAAGAGAGCCTGTGTTCCCATCAGCAAGGACGGGTCAGCTCCGACTGCAAGTGGTGCCCCTTACGTGCCAGCTGAGGGCGGGCAGTCGGCGCCCTTCTTTAACAAGCTTCCCAGCTCCTGGTGGGCTCTCGCCACCGGCACCTGAGCCCCAGGGGTGCCTGTAATCCTCTCATGCACACACTTTTCCCAACATCTTATGCCTCCCCTGGGTCTCCAGGGGGCCCGCTGACGGCCAAGCTAACTGTCCCTGCTCCTGAAACCATCTCAGACTCATGGGGATGGAGTCTAGAGTTCAGCACCCTCCTGGTTCCCGGCTCCCGCCTCCACCGCAGCTGGGACTCCTCCTCCTCGGGACGGCTCCTCCCCTGCCCTTTCCCAG
>SJYC01114642.1:0-44443 GCA_006408675.1 Madoqua kirkii | reverse complement strand
GACACGACTGAGCGACTTTCACTTCACATATGTAGTTTAAAAAAGACACTGAAACCATTATATAAACAGGCCTTGACTCTGGAGTTGGTGAGCCTGGAATCAGTTGTGTGAGATTTGGCAGAGCAGTTAAGCTCTGGGGGCCTTCACTTTACCATCTGTAAAATGGGGATAAAATCAGCAGCATCATAAGGTTCTCGTGAGGGTCATTCATTCAACAAGTATTTCCTCAATGTTCACTCTGGCGATCGAAAAGTCAAGGAGACAGAGCCCCTCTCACTGGGAGGCGCGTGTCTGTCCTGGAGCAGAGGATGATGTGAAGTGTGTGCAGCGGAGGCTGGAGAATACACCAGCTGTTCCATACCACCACAGCTCTTGCCAGGACGTTACTATGTTACACGATTGTAACATCTCTCGTGGAACCTCATGCTCCCCGAAGGCAAGAACTGGCTCTCTTGGCTGGTGCTTCCTACAGAGACTGGACAGGCTCTGCCCATAGAGGACCTGCGGCCCACGTGGACCAGGAAAAGGGTGGGCCTCCCCCTCTCCGGGGAGCAGGGGAGGGTGGGAGTCCTAAAGAGGAACGCCTCTGCTGGCTGTCTCCCGGCTGCGTCCCACCCTTGACCCCTCGCCTGACCTCCAGGGAGGTGTCAGCTCCATCTCTCTGTCCACAAGCCCGGCGGCCACCACCCCTGACCTGGGCTACACAGAAGGGCCCTTGTTAGCGCTGAAAGGACCGTGTGTTCCTCTCCCTGCCAGGCCTCCCCTCCTCCCTGCAGCCAGAACACACAGCCGTGCAGACTGATGGACACCCAGACACACCCGCCCGCCCAGTGGAAACAGCCAGCACCGTCCACCCTGCCCGGGAGATGCCAGCGCCTGCCTGTGCGCCCCGAACCCTGGCCTGGAGCCACAGGGATGGAGCCTCTGTCTGTGCCAACTTGAGCTTTTGGAGTACTCTGAGAGGCAGAATTATTCTCCAGCTGAGAGACAGAGGCCAACACCCTGGGATTCCCCAGGAAGGCCGAGAGCCATCCTAGTTCCAAGTCTGACCCGCCCGCCCAGTGGAAACAGCCAGCACCGTCCACCCTGCCCGGGAGATGCCAGCGCCTGCCTGTGCGCCCCGAACCCTGGCCTGGAGCCATAGGGATAGAGCCTCTGTCTGTGCCAACTTGAGCTTTTGGAGTGCTCTGAGAGGCAGAATTATTCTCCAGCTGAGAGACAGAGGCCAACACCCTGGGATTCCCCAGGAAGGCCGAGAGCCATCCTAGTTCCAAGTCTGGGCCCAGGGTTTCTCAGAAAGGCCCCCTGAGAGCCCGGCTGCCCTCCCTGGGGACGTCCCCTGCCTGGCTCCACCCAGAGTGGAAAGGACCCTGCATCGTCAGCATCTGGGGGCTCCGTGTGGCCCCCGGTCGCCTCTCCCAGGTGGGGCCGGCTTTTCACACCCGCCCCCGGGGGTGGGGTGGGGGGACGCTCACATGCGGCTGCTGGGTGGGATCTTGCGGCCGTCCCGAAACCAGGTCACCTGTGGCCGCGGGAAGCTGGAGATGCGCGGGGCACGGATGACAGCGGCCTCTCCGTGGGAGACGCTCTCGTGCGTCTCGCCCTCCTCGAAGCTCCCCATGTCTGTGGGAGGGAAGAGCACACGTAGGGGTCAGCGACCGGAGGTCAGCAACCTAGACTGCCCAGCTCCTGGGTGAGGAGTGGTGGCAGCACAAGGAGATTGCGGGGAGACACGGGCGGCCCCGGGACGGCCGCCGCGTTTGGACCACCTCACGCGGCCCCATCACCCTCTCCCTCACCATGGCGTGCCCCGCTTGGTGCTTTCGGGCTTTATATCCATTTACGCCTGTATGTCCATGAATCAATAGATTCATTCAATAACCAGGAGACGTCAGTTGTTATTTCAAACAGAAAAAGAAAACCTTCTGAAACACGCTGGTTGATGTGTCCAATAGCACGTACATGGCTGTGATGGGGCAGAGGCAGGATCTGAACTCAGACCCTGGAGTCTGTCCCTGGTCCCCTGCCCTGCACTGCAGCAAGGGTTTAGGTGTGGGGTGAAAGGCACTTCTGGGGGCCAGCTTCCTGGCCCTTGTGTGTGAGCCTGCACAGATGTGTCAACACAACACCATGTTGCTCCTTTAGAAGCATGTCTGCCCCGTTGGCAGATAGAGAGGGGACCATGGGTCCCAGCTCTGATGTTCCATCAGCCCGGAGGAGAACAGCGGAGATGCAGGTGGGAAGGCTTAATTGCCCACCTGTCTGCTGGCGTCAGGGTGGGTTTCGACTCTAACAGCAGAGGCTTATTTATTTCAAAAAAGAATGTGTATATTTATGTTGTATTCATCCTCAGCTACTAAGTCATGTCTCACTCTTTGTGACCCCAAGGACTGTAGCCTGCCAGGCTCCTCTGTCCATGGGATTTCCCAGGCAAGAATACTGGAGTGGGGTACCACAGCCTTCTCCAGGGGATCTTCCCAACCCAGGAATTGAACTGGGGTCTCCTGCATTGCAGGCAGTCTTTACCAGCTGAGCTACCAGGGAAGCCCAGATATATATATATATATGCATATATAAGTGAATCACTTTGCTGCACATCTGAAACTAACACGACATTGTGCACCAATTATATTTCAATTAAAAAAGCTGGCTGTGCCAATGTTTGGAGAAGGCGATGGCACCCCACTCCTGGCAAATCCCATGGACGGAGGAGCCTGGTAGGCTGCAGTGCACGGGGTCGCGAAGAGTCGGACACGACTGAGAAACTTCACTTTTACTATTCACTTTCATGCATTGGAGAAGGAAATGGCACCCCACTCCAGTGTTCTTGCCTGACAAATCATGGATGGAGGAGCCTGGTGGGCTGCTGTCTATGGGGTCGCACAGAGTCGAACACGACTGAAGCAACTCAGCTGCAGCCGTGCCAATGTTTGCCCCCATCCACCATGCCCCTCTTACACTGTGACTGACACTCCTCCCACTGAGAGATAGGGCCATGTCCCCTCCCCTTGAATCTGAGGGATCTGTGAGTACACCAGTAGAATATGCCGTAAGTGATGCTATGTGACTTTCCAGGCTAGGTCATCAGAAGGATGTAGCTTCCACCTGGCTCTCTGGACACTCCTGCTTGGAATCCTGCCGCCATGTTGTAAGGGAACTCGGTCTAGCCCACACGGACACAGGAACAGCTTTCGTGCAGAGGATCCGAAGTCCCAGATGACAGGCAGCATCAACCCTGGACACGTGACCGAACCTGTGAGCCCTCAGGTAATTTCAGTCCCTAGCCTTTGGGTCTTCCAGTTGAGACCTCAGTAATCAAAGAGCAGAGACAAGCTGTTCCCATCACGTTCTGTCCAGACTCACAGAATCTGTGAGCAAGACAAATGATTGCAGTCCATCCCCTGGAGAGGGAAATGGCAAACCCCTCCAGTATCCTTGCCTGAACGATCCCATGGACAGAGGAGCCTGGCAGATTGTAGTCCATGGGGTGGCAAAGAGTTGGACATGACGAGTGACTGAGCAGTGCGTGATGTTTGGGGTTAATTTGCTATGTAGCCATAGAGACAGGAAGAGTATATTAAAGTGGTAAAACTGTGTCTAATATTCATTGTATCTGAATATTGGAATCCTATGCATTTTTCACAGTTTTAACACCAACCTCTCCAACAAAGATTACCCCAGCCACCCAAATAGTTGTTGACCCTACGCCAGGTTTCTTTCTAGTTGGACTTCACATGGATTGTTTCGTTTCATCTGCATAATAATACGACAAAGCTCAATTTTCCTAAATGCGCATCTTTTAGTTGTTTACTAATTTTTATTACTTGGCTCTGTCTATAAAAAAATTGCATCAATAAATCACATTGATTTCAGTCCCACAATAATTTTATCTATTTAAAAAACTTTTCACAGAACTCTGAAGATATATTTGAACAATTTAAAGCAATTTCATGGTAATAGTGTTTCTTTCTTCTCTCTCGGGTTTTATTAGCTCCATTTCGTCAGTGAGGAAATTAAAGCTCATGGAGACAGAGTGGCTTATCCAGCTTGAGCAGTTAGGGCGGGGCCGGCCAGGGGCCAGCGAGCGGCCAGACTCGCCCCTGTCTTTGCATGCCCTCGCTCCTCCACGACTTAGCCCCTGCATTCAACTTCTTCATACACCTTTTTATTCCTTTCTGGTACACTGAAATCTTCATGAGGCAGTTCTGTTTAATTACGTTCATGAGGAAATCCCTCTAAGATACCTGGCCCCATACTCTGCACACAGAATCTTCTCTCTAAACTCATCAAATACCGGGGCTTCCCTGGTGGTCCAGTGGCTAAAACTCCTGGCTCCCAAAGCAAGGGGCCCGGGTTCAATCCCTGGTCAGGGAACGAGACTGCAGATGCTGCAGCTAAGGCTCAGGGCAGTCCAATAAATGCGTGTTTAACAAGTCACCCAGTACTCTCACGGACAGTGCTGAGTTCCCGCGGTGGGTCAGGCAGGCTCTGCGACAGGTGCTGGAGAAAGCCCTGGCCCCGCCTTTGCAGAACTTACGGCAGGGTTAGGGGAAGGAGCACAAGAACAGCAATGCCAGCCCCGCAGCGACACATTGCGGCAACAGCTAGGCCGGAGAAGCAGGGTTTCTCTATGAGAGGAGGCATCAGAGAACATCTGCTTTATCTACTGGGAGGCGGGGGAGGCTTCTTCCAAAAAAATGGTTTCTGCCTGGTTTCTGGCGGTGCTGGTCCCCGTTGCGGTGGGCTTTTCTCTCTCTAGCCACCGCGAGCGGGCCTCCTCGTGGCGGTGGCTGCTCTTGCTGAGGGGCAGGGACTAGGGCGCGTGGGCTCCAGCAGCTGTGGCTCCGGTCTCGTTGCTCCGCGGCACGTGGGGTCCTCCTGGAGCAGGGATTGAACCTTGTCCCCTGCGCCGTGCAGGTGTGCCCTTTACTACTGAGCCACCAAGGCGGCCGGGGTGAGGCTTCTTAAAGCAGCGCTGTATAAAGGGCAGGTGTTAGCTGCACGCCGGTGCGTGTGCGTGGTTGGCAGTAGGAAAAGCCCAGAAGGAGGAGAATGTGTGAAGACTAGGAGGCAGGAGAGAAGGGCTAGTTAGAGAGAATTTAAAAGACGCCTGTGGGGTCGGCTGGCGGGTTTTGTGCCATGGGTGGATGGTGGAATAGATGGCTGAGTGGCTGGACGGGGGGATGGAGGAAGGGAGGGATGGAGACATGGGTGGAGTATGCACACACGGCAGGACGGACGGGTGAAGGGCGGGCAGAGCTGACCTTGGTCCAAGTCTTGCCGCTGATCCTCCCATCCGCCTTTCCATCTCACAGTCTCCCCTCGCCGTGGCTCTGAGACCCCCAGAACCCTCCTGATTCTCTCCACTCACTTTGCCAACTGGGCTTGCTAGGTCTGCCCAGGGAGCCCCTTGTCTCTGCTCATGGAACCCAGGGCACAGGCGTGTATGTCCCGAACACCAGCTGCAAGAGGGCTGCTTAGCCAGCCACTGCCGGGGAAAGGCTAGAGAGAAGTGCTGGTGGGGCTGGGGGTCCAGGATCTCCCAGGGAAACTCACTCCCACTGAGGTGGAAACACCTCATCTATTTACCGCACTTCCTCTCGGCGATGCATGCTGGTGAATAAAGCGTACCACGCCTTGCAGCTCTGCTCTAACGCCCTAGGAATTCCCCCAAGAGCAAAGATGTATAGGCCTGGGGCCCAGCTAGACGGGGCCTAACAATTATTCCGAATGCCTTTGTTCTATCTTAAAAGGTTTCGTAAAGCATGTATTCCACTTCCGAGTGTATTTACCGCTTTTAGTTATTTTTAAAACATTTTTTTTTCTTCTTTTGACCATGCCACGCAGCATGTGGGATCTTAAGTTCCTCAACCAGGGAGCGAACCCGTGCCCCCTACAGGGGAGGCATGGAGCCCTAACCCTGGACCACCAGGGAGGTCCCACTTTTAAAACGTTTTTATCATGAAGTATGTCATGCATAAAAAATGAATGAACATAATTTTATGAATAGTTCAAAGAAGAAGAATAAATGCTCACATACCCACCACTGGGAAAGGCTGAGGGCAAGAGAAGAGGGCAACAGAGGATGAGATGGTTGGATGGCTCAATGGACATGAGTTTGAGCAAACTCCAGGAGATGGTGAAGCACAGGGAAGCCTGGCGTGCTGCAGTCCATGGGATTGCAAAAATACGACTTAGCAACTGGACAATAACAGCAACAACAACCCACCACCCGGTTTACGGAACAGAAGACGAATCAGCCTCACCTCCCTCCCCGACAGCCTCCTGCTCATCACCGCTGCGCCCCCAGAGGTCTAACTGCCATCTTGGATGCTGTGTCCATCATACCGTTGATTTTTCTTTCTTTCAAGTTTCCCCGCATGTAGATGCATCCTTGAACACTTTATGGTTAATTTAGCCTGTTTCGAAGCCCTCTGGATTATCTTGTATGTCGTCCGCTCTGCAGCGTGTTTGCTGGGAGCTCCACCTCTGTCCTTGCACTTGGCTTGGTCATCCTCAGAGCCGCCTGGGTGTCCGTGTGCCAAACAGCACAGTGCTGCCCCAGGCGGGCTTCTTACTGATGTTTTGGTGTCCTGCTAAGAACAGTCCCGTGTGGGCCTGCTAGCACTCGTCACGGAGAGAGTCTCAAGACGACGTGCCTAAAGGTGGAAGGGTGGCAGGCTGTGCACACACTGATCTTATGAGATATTGCCAAGCTGTTTTCCGGATTTGCATCAGTTTGCCAATTCACACTCCCGTCAGCAGTGGTGGGAGTTTCTATTAACACCTGGTCTTGCTAGACTCTGGTTTTTGCCCGTCTGGTGGACATGGGATGGTGCTTAATTGTGGTTGTGAGTGTTTCTTATGAGGAGGCTATTTCTCCATCCAGTCGTGGCTCTGACTCCAACCATCCACGACTTCCACTGCATCCTAAGTGACATCAAAACATCCAACTGCATTTGAGAATGTCACCCTCTGTCCCCAGTGCCCCACATCCTCAGCCATATCTCCTTCTCCCTTCTTCCACATTTAACACTCCACTCAGATTGAGGATTAAGAAGAATGGGCCCACCGCTGGCATTCTGGACATCAGCCCCAGCCCACGGGAGAATGGGGCTGATGCCCTCAGCTCTCATTTTGCACAGGGGGCTGCTAAGCTGCCTCGGGGAACAGGGAGCAGGAGCCCTTGGCCCTGTGATGGGTAGGAGGGGCTTGTTGCCGGGGCTGGCTGTTCCAAGTCTGAGCCATGGCCCACCCAGTGAGGCTGGGATACCGTCAGGGACATTGCTCAGGTGAGGAGGACTAGGAGGCGCCTGCGGAAGCTGGATGCTGACTCCAGAAGGTTCTCCTAACCCTCTCAGGCATTGAACCCACTTGCCGCATGCCAGAAACTTAAGGCAGCTTCACAAAACAAAGAGACTCAGGGTGGGGCCAGGAAGGGGGCTGGGGGAGGGGGGGATGTTTTATTGACTTCTCTTTAATTGCTGTAATTAAAAACACGTAAAGAAGCTTTTTGTAACGACTTTGCCATCATCATTAGTGGTTAGCACAGCTGCCTTATTAATTTCCCATTAGAACCCGATTCACAGCCCTTCTTTGGGAAGTGGGGGTGGGAGCCAGGGGTGGGGCCTGCAGGCCTGATCTGACCCAACCCCTCTGCTGAACCTCCAGGATACAACCCTCCCACCCTGGGGGGCAGAACTGGTAGGAAGAAGGGCAGATGCAGGGTCTGGAGAAGCATCGTACCCTCCCCATCCTCAGAAACGCAAGCACCTGGGTGACAGTGTAAACAGGAGGGACAGACAGATGCAGGCGGTGTGCTGGGCACAAGGACTGCGATGGGTGGGGGAGGGGAACGATTTAAGGTGGCACCCACTGTCAGGGTCCTGCAAGCAGATGGTGAGTCCCTGAGAGGGAGTGCCTCCTTAAATTTTCCATTCTCCTTGCCTCACCCTAGCCCCAGCCCTGGAGAGCAGAGGAGATCGGAAGAATGAGAAAGGCTGTGGATGGATGTGTATTCCAGGAAGCCTTCCCTGGTTAGCCTGGCAGAGAAGAAAGTGTACTAGTCCACCCAGAGGGTTCTCTGGGTTGGGGGCCTTTCGTGACGGTTTGTATGCACTGATTGTTTAAAATCTTTATTGAATTTTGGTACAATTGCTCCTGTTTTATGTTTTGGTCTTTTGTCCTCCAGGAGCGTGGGATCTTTGCTCCAGAGACCAAGGATCAAACCCACACCCTCTGATTAGAAGGAGTCTTCAGCCACGTGACTGCCAGGGAAGTCCATTGTCTGCACTGACTGATTACTCACTATGACAGCCCAGCTAGGTGGGCATTGACATTAGCATTCCTTTTTTACACTGAGGAAATGAAGGCACAGAGAAGTTAAGTAACTGGCCCAAGGTCACACAGCCTGGGATAAGTGCGTGCTTGCTTGCTCAGTCGCTTCTGCGTGTCCGACTCTGCGACCCTATGGGCTCTAGCCTGCAGGCTCCTCTGTCCATGGGATTCTCCAGCCAAGAATACTGGAGTGGGTTGTCATGCCCCTCTCCAGGTGATCTTCCTAACCCAGTGACGGAACCGGGGTCTCCTGCATTGGCAAGTGAATTCTTTACCTCTGAGCTACCAGGGAAACCAAGGGATAGGGGAGGGGAATTTGAGCTCAATGTTTGTTCCTGGCTGGGTCCATGGCTGGGGCCACAGCTCCAGTCTTTGGTTGATGGGGGGAAGAAGGAGGAGGAAGATGGTAGAAATACCAGCTGCGGGACCTTGGGTTGTCCCCAGATCACTTTTTTCTTTTTAACTTGGCCACATCGGCTCTCAGTTGTGGCGCGTGGGAGCTTCCTTGGTCGGGTGGAATCTTCTGTCGCAGCGCGTATATCCCCCAGCTGTGACGCGGGCAGCACATCGGCTCTCAGTTCCCTGGGCAGAGACTGACCCCACGTCCCGAGTCCAGTCCTCTGGCCTTTCTGAGGCTCAGTTTCCCCATCTCAAGAGGTAGCTCCCGGGACAGCCTTCCAACCTCCGAGACCTGCCCCCAGGGACCAACGGAGGGAAGACATTTGCACAATGACCCCGGAGGGCGGGGGTTGGGAGGCTCCTCTGTGGTTCCTCGGCATCTTCTTAGGGATGCGCTGTCCAGCTTGGACCTGTGGCTATGACTGTTTTGCAGGGTCTGATTGTTTTCCAGGGGGACGGAGGTTGTGCTTCCTTCTCCACCTGCAACCCTTCCACTCCCCAGGTGCCCAGAGCCCTAAGCTAGTCAGCGACTAGATCAGGGCTGGAATCCACGCTTTCTCTCCCCATCCCCACGAGGGTCATGACCTGACACGTGAAGAACCCTGAAGCCCTCTGTCAGCACTTTTTGTCTGCTGGTCCCAGTGCAGGGGACAGGGGTTTGATTCCTGGTTGGGGAACTAAAACCACATATGATGCAGCTAAAGGTCCCACGTGCTGCAACGAAGACCAGGCACAGCCCTCAGCTGCACACAGGGGAACAAAGAGGCAGACCAATCCAGAAACGCATTTGCACACTTACATACATGAACCCACACCCACCCTTGAACACACACAGACACACTCCTTGGCTCTCTGTGGCCCGAGCCACGGCCCCGCACCGCTGGGCTCTGGGAACCCGCTAAACGGAGCTCCAGGGGCGCCCTCCAGCCGGCGGCCCTGGCCTGTCATTTTAATTCAAGGCTTTCTTGCTTCTCTGAGGAGGCTGACTTGTCCTTAGCACTGATTTACGGGACAATTGGTCCTCTGCTTCTGATTACGGCTGCTCTCCATAGTTATTGTAAACACTCCTCGCCTCACTTGAGGCTTTCTTCTCGACTTCTCTCCCTTGCTTCCCTCCAAAGTAACAAGCTCTCTTCTGCGTTAAATCTGAGTCAAGCCCTAGTGGGCCCTGCATGAGAGGGTATCTTTAGTTTTTTTTCTTTTTTGGAAGGCAAGCTACTTTCTTTTAAAATTTTTATTATTCTTAAATTTTATTGCCCCATGCCATGTGGGATCTTAGTTCCCCAACCAGGGATTGAACCTGTGCCCCTCCTGCATTGGAAGCTCAGACACCTAACCACTGGATCACCAGGGAAGTCTCAAGGGGGTCTTCTTTGTTAAAAAAAAAAAAAAAAAGAATCGGGGCTCATTAAGGTTTCCCACACTCCCATGGCCCATTGGGCAACCTTAGATGTCTCCTCCTAAAAGCCCCAGAATGAAACGGCCCATACGGAGGCTTATTTCTAGCATACGGGGTCTGCGGGGTCTGCAAAGGGGATGCTGAGTCGTGGCGGGGGTGCGAGTGGAGCTGATTGGTGCAATGGGTTCTCCCGAGGCTTCTCTCTCATCCCCCATCTGAGGACGCTCTTCTGGGTCCTGGTGGCAACGAGGGGAGGCTGCCACCTGAAAGGCTCAGCGAGGGTCTATCCTTTACCCTCTGCTCCCTCCCCTCTCCCTCTTGGAGAGCTGAGACCCACCACAAGGCACCTCGCAGCACTTCCCGAGACTGTGGGGACCTCCAAGCTCTTACTGCTTCAGGGCTGGGCAAGCTGGAGGATGGAAAATTCCAGGTTGTGGGGGTGCGTGCGTGCTACAGCTCCTCAGTCGTGTCCGACTCTTTGAGACCCAGGGACTGTAGCCCTCCAGGCTGCTCTGTTCATGGGATTCTCCAGATAAGAATACTGGAGTTGGTTGCCATGCCCTCCTCCAGGGGATCTTCCTGACCCAGGGGTCAAACCTGCGTCTCTTGCACTGGTCAAGAAGCAGGCGGCCTCTTTACCACCAGCACCACTTGGGAAGGTCACGGTGGGGAGGGGGGATCCAGGGGAGTCTGACATTATGAAGATTCCCCAAGTTGGCGGCCAAGCCCAGAGGAGACCCTCAAAGCAGGTGGCAGGCCTCCTTTTCAAAAAGGAAGCAACTGGTCCCTTCTAAAGAGTGCTGGGGACTTCCCTGGTCGACCAGTGATTAGGACTCTGCCCTTCTAATGCAGGAGACACTGGTTTGATCCCTGAGAGGGACACTAGGATCCCACGTTTGGTGCAGCTTTTAAAAATACAGAAAGGAGAGCTGGACTCTCAGCCAGCAGAGGCGTGTCCCGTGTTGGCAGCGTGGCTTTGAGAGCCCGGGCCTTGGTTCCGTCCGCTGTAAGTGGACAGCACCAGCCTGGACAGCGAGAAGGGCCTCCACGAGCTCCCACCAGAAGGGAAGGCCACGGCTGGGGTTTGGCTCTGTCCAGCGTGTGGCCGGTGGGCAAAGACCCTGCAGACGCTCCCCACTTCACGGGCCCCCTTTCCCCAGCCCCGCGCGGTACTCACAGGCCACCTGGACCTCCGTCTGTCGCTGCAGCAGAGCGCCCATCCGGTTACGCACGATGCAGCGGTAGAAGCCGGCGTGGGCGCGGTCCAGGCTGGTGATTATGTACCTGGGGGCAGACGAGACAGCCAGTGAGCGAGTCAGGCAGCCACGGGGGCGCAGAGGTCAAAATGGGGGCCAGAATTTGCCACATCACCCTCTTCCATGACCAAGGGCGCCAGGGAGCCCTCGGCTGTAGCATGAGGGCCACAGAAAGGTCCTATAAGAAGATCCCTTCCAAAGGCTCTGGCTCAGGTGCCCGGGAGCGGGCCTGTGCTCCAGATGCCATCCGGGCAAAGCCATCTGGGCAGGCTGCGTGGTTTTCTGTAGTGTGGCCCCGTGGCCAGAGTGCATGAACCCAAGGGGGCCCCAGGGGATGCTCTCGGGGAGCACCTTGCTGGCCCCAGAGCTGCAAAGTCTGGTCCTGGGGGGAGGGCAGCTGGAGAGCAGCTGTGCAGTGCACTCACCCAGCTGGAGGCAGGGAGGAGGCTAGACTCGGTCTGCAAGGAGCTTCTGGCAGCGAGACGTGGCAGGTGGTGGGTGCTCTTGGGTATGGAGGGGCTAGTTCCCCTGGCCCCCACCCCATGATCTCCCTGCTGATCTGGGCAGTGACTAGCCCAGCAGCAACCTCTGAGGGTCCAGGGGCTGGTGCCTAGGATGCTTCCCCTACTCTTGGGTATCCTCAGGCTTATCCAACTGACTCGGGGAACAAGCTCATTCAGCCTGCCACCAGGCTATGCCAACCCTAGAACAGAGCAACCTATCTGTAGGCATTGCCAAGTTTTCTTTTGCATGAGTTCTCACATGAGCCCACCACGATCACCATCACCATCAGCACCACCATCACCACCACCATCACCATCATCACCACCATCATCACCATCATCACCATCACTATCATCACCATCATCAACACCACCATCACCATCATCACCACCATCATCACCATCACCACCATCAACACCACCACCATCATCACCACCATCACCATCATCATCACCACCATCACCATCAGCACCATCATCACCACCATCACCATCAGCACCATCATCAGCATCAGCTTCTCACGATGATGAAACAGCTGCCACTTTCTCAGTACCACCTAAGCTTCAGGTGCTGTATTAGGTGCTTTTCATTCATTTCTCTCTCTTTTTTTGCTGTGCAGCTTGTGGGATCTCAGTTCCCCAACCAGGTGTGAAACCTGGACCCTTGGCAATGAAAGCACAAAGTCTTAATCCCCGGACCTCTAGGGTATCTCTCCATTCATTTGTTCACCTCACACAGCAGTTCCCAGACTACTGGACATCATGGACCAATAACACATAAGCCATTTTAACACATTTTAATCTGAAATTTTGTGTCATGCCCATTACACTAGCTTCACTTTCTTCATTTTATGTGGACGGAAAAGAGGGTCGTAGGTCTGAATTTGAGTCTTTTTACCTAATCACGCTACTAACCCTATGGGGGGATACTTCTATACCCCCATTTTAGAAGTAAGGAAATTAAGGTTCAGAAACACCCATCGTTGACCTGTGGTTTCTGAGGTAGTAAGAAGCAGC
This sequence comes from Madoqua kirkii, assembly GCA_006408675.1. Taxonomy (NCBI): domain Eukaryota; kingdom Metazoa; phylum Chordata; class Mammalia; order Artiodactyla; family Bovidae; genus Madoqua; species Madoqua kirkii. The sequence continues at coordinate 31,532 of SJYC01114642.1, read as the reverse complement.
GCCAGGGACCCATAGACCCTCTCTGACTCCAAGCCCAGCTGCTAACCTGCTCAACACTGACATGCATGCACGCATACTTAGCTGCCCAGTTGTGTCCGAATCTTTGTGACCCCGTGGACTGTAGCCCGCCATGCTCCTCTGTGTATGGGAATCTCCAGGCAAGAATACTGGAGTGGGCTGCCATTCCTTCCTGCAGGGGGATCTTCCTGACCCAGGGACAGAGCCCACATTTTCTGGGTCTCCTATATTGCAGGCGGGTTCTTTATGGCTGAGCCACTCGGGAAGCCCGCAGCACTGACATCCGACCACATAGGGGACCCGACATTCGGGCCTGGGATGGCATGAGCCCCAGACTCACAGGTGGGTGTGTGCTGAGCCTGCTCTGGCTCGCAGCAGTATCACCCAGAACCTCTGATCTCTGCCCTGGTGACAGCTCTTATCTGTCCCTCACTCCTGTGCTCAGCGTGATGCTGGGAGGATAGCGGGTACCCAGGCTCTGGCAAGTCTCCTGTTCCCTCCCTCCCCCACCCTCAGGCCCATCACAGGCCCATGGCTCCCTGGGGGAGGGAGAATGACAGCTTTGGATAAACCGTTCTGGTCTTAAAACCGATGAAGTGACCTGGCAGGGAAGAGAGAAGGAGAGATTGACTGGAAAAGCTCTCTATTTTTAAAAACGGAATCAGATACTACTAAAAAGCACCAGGGAGAGAAAAATGAACTGAAATGACCAAGCTCACAAAAAAGATGCTCGGCCACTGTCACAATGAAAGAAAGTCCAATCAAAACAAGACAATATTCAGATGGCACCAAGTTTTCTTGTACGATTACACCCCCGGCTAGAGTGAGGTGGAGGTGAGGCTCACCACAGATCGGCCGATTAAAGAGTAAGTTGATCCAACCTTCGGGGCAGAATTGATCTGAATCAGAATATTCAAGTCTTCTGACCCTGAGGCTAGACTCCAGGGAGCTGGCCTTTTATCCCTACTTACAAAAATGTGGCAAAAACCAGGTATGAGGATGTTCACTGCGGTGTGCTTGTAGCAGCAGAGACAAATGAAAACCAGAAGCAGCATAAACATCCATCAAAAATGGAATCACAAGTTTTCTTGTACGATTACACCCCCGGCTAGAGTGAGGTGGAGGTGAGGCTCACCACAGATCGGCCGATTAAAGAGTAAGTTGATCCAACCTTCGGGGCAGAATTGATCTGAATCAGAATATTCAAGTCTTCTGACCCTGAGGCTAGACTCCAGGGAGCTGGCCTTTTATCCCTACTTACAAAAATGTGGCAAAAACCAGGTATGAGGATGTTCACTGCGGTGTGCTTGTAGCAGCAGAGACAAATGAAAACCAGAAGCAGCATAAACATCCATCAAAAATGGAATCGAATTGATTAATAATTCCATAGCCATAGAATGAACAAAGAGCACGTCTATGGGATGAGACAGAACAGCCTCCAAGACATACAGAGCACGAAAAGGACGTCAAAGCTGGAGACGGGGGGTATTCATGGAAATAAAAACACGAGAAACTAAAAGGCTAAATGATATCACAGCTGAGTATTAGGGACATGAGAGAATGTATTCTTATCTCTTGATAAGTTCTTTATTGATATAGGCTGCCAAAGCCTTAGTCTAACGTTTAGGATCATAAAAAGAATTTTGAGTTTGTGAGCCAAAAAAAGTCAAGGAACAGTGTAAATTGTATAACGTGTTAGGTAAACTGGAATAGAATGTATTTGTATATATTTGCACAGACACAATCACATATATACACTTTCTTCATTTTATGTGGACGGAAAAGAGGGTCGTAGGTCTGAATTTGAGTCTTTTTACCTAATCACGCTACTAACCCTATGGGGGGATACTTCTATACCCCCATTTTAGAAGTAAGGAAATTAAGGTTCAGAAACACCCATCGTTGACCTGTGGTTTCTGAGGTAGTAAGAAGCAGCGCCAGGGACCCATAGACCCTCTCTGACTCCAAGCCCAGCTGCTAACCTGCTCAACACTGACATGCATGCACGCATACTTAGCTGCCCAGTTGTGTCCGAATCTTTGTGACCCCGTGGACTGTAGCCCGCCATGCTCCTCTGTGTATGGGAATCTCCAGGCAAGAATACTGGAGTGGGCTGCCATTCCTTCCTGCAGGGGGATCTTCCTGACCCAGGGACAGAGCCCACATTTTCTGGGTCTCCTATATTGCAGGCGGGTTCTTTATGGCTGAGCCACTCGGGAAGCCCGCAGCACTGACATCCGACCACATAGGGGACCCGACATTCGGGCCTGGGATGGCATGAGCCCCAGACTCACAGGTGGGTGTGTGCTGAGCCTGCTCTGGCTCGCAGCAGTATCACCCAGAACCTCTGATCTCTGCCCCTGGTGACAGCTCTTATCTGTCCCTCACTCCTGTGCTCAGCGTGATGCTGGGAGGATAGCGGGTACCCAGGCTCTGGCAAGTCTCCTGTTCCCTCCCTCCCCCACCCTCAGGCCCATCACAGGCCCATGGCTCCCTGGGGGAGGGAGAATGACAGCTTTGGATAAACCGTTCTGGTCTTAAAACCGATGAAGTGACCTGGCAGGGAAGAGAGAAGGAGAGATTGACTGGAAAAGCTCTCTATTTTTAAAAACGGAATCAGATACTACTAAAAAGCACCAGGGAGAGAAAAATGAACTGAAATGACCAAGCTCACAAAAAAGATGCTCGGCCACTGTCACAATGAAAGAAAGTCCAATCAAAACAAGACAATATTCAGATGGCACCAAGTTTTCTTGTACGATTACACCCCCGGCTAGAGTGAGGTGGAGGTGAGGCTCACCACAGATCGGCCGATTAAAGAGTAAGTTGATCCAACCTTCGGGGCAGAATTGATCTGAATCAGAATATTCAAGTCTTCTGACCCTGAGGCTAGACTCCAGGGAGCTGGCCTTTTATCCCTACTTACAAAAATGTGGCAAAAACCAGGTATGAGGATGTTCACTGCGGTGTGCTTGTAGCAGCAGAGACAAATGAAAACCAGAAGCAGCATAAACATCCATCAAAAATGGAATCGAATTGATTAATAATTCCATAGCCATAGAATGAACAAAGAGCACGTCTATGGGATGAGACAGAACAGCCTCCAAGACATACAGAGCACGAAAAGGACGTCAAAGCTGGAGACGGGGGGTATTCATGGAAATAAAAACACGAGAAACTAAAAGGCTAAATGATATCACAGCTGAGTATTAGGGACATGAGAGAATGTATTCTTATCTCTTGATAAGTTCTTTATTGATATAGGCTGCCAAAGCCTTAGTCTAACGTTTAGGATCATAAAAAGAATTTTGAGTTTGTGAGCCAAAAAAAGTCAAGGAACAGTGTAAATTGTATAACGTGTTAGGTAAACTGGAATAGAATGTATTTGTATATATTTGCACAGACACAATCACATATATGGGCTTCCCTGGTGGCTCAGTGGTAAAGAATCTGCCTGCCAATGCAGGAGATGCAGGTTCAGTCCCTGGGTCAGGAAGATCCTCTGGAGAAGGAAATGGCAACCCACTCCAGTATTCCTGCCTGGAAAATCCCATGGCGGGAGGAGCCTGGTGGGCTACAGTCCATGGGGTTGCAGACACGACTTAGAGATTAAACAGCAACAATAATCACGTACCCATTCTGGCCTGGACATAAACATTTTTCAGGATTCTTCACCTCTTGCCTTTTGGGAGAAGTATTGAGGACTCAGAGGAAGGTAAACCTCTGCCTCTGGAGTTTATGTCTTTCTGCACCATCAGAATGTTCTTTATGGTGTGCATATATTGCTTTTATTTTAAAAATAAAATTAAAAAATGCACTTTGAGCATATAATGTCAGTATACATTATAAAAAAGACACCAGGGACTCACTGGATCTGGGGTTTGTCTGCTGATATCGGTGATGCGTAGTGAAATTTAAACTTTAATAAAAGTTGATTTCGGCGTAAAGCATGAGTTCCTTTGCTTCAGCCAGGAAGCCCCAGGCCCCACCTGGGGCCCCGAGGAAGAGCCGTGGGTGCAGGCCTGCCCCTCCCGGAGACCGGCAGAGGAGAGCTGGCTCTGGGCCCCTCTGTGGGAGGGGGCGGGCATCTGTGGTTGGCCTTGGTGTGGGGTGGAGCCCCTCTCCCGAGCTGTCCCTGGCGCTCCCCTCCCTGCCTGGGAGAACTATTTCTGGCTTGTAGGCAATATTATTTAAAGTAACAGTGCCGCCCACTGCCTTTCCTACCAGGGACACCCGCTTTGCCCACCCAGACTGCCTCCCTGGTGGGTGGAAGAGGCAGCTGGCCAGCACTGCGATTTGCAAATACAGAGCGGCTGGTGGCATCACAGCATAGGAGCATCCAGGATAATGACCCCGACAGCTCCTCATCCCCCACAGGGCTCCTGCCTGGGCCCCAGGATGCCCACAGCTCTATCTGCCCCACCCACCTGCGGCTGCCAGCCTGGCAGGGAACTGGAGGAGCCCAGCCTGCCGAGGTCCCTTCCAGGGGCAGGGGAATGGCTAAAATGCTTTGTGAGGAGGGCACACACGTGATTGTCCGTGATGGAGCCTGGCACTAGAGGGGGCGCTGAGGCTTCTGATGTTGAGAAAACTAGGCCCGACATCTGTTTCTGCGCTTTTTAGGGGTTTGACCTGGGCAAGTGATGGAAATGCACAAACCTCAGTTTTCCCATCTGTAAAATGGGGACAATAATGGTTATCATGTATATGTATGGCTGAGTCCCTTTGCTGTTCATTTGAAACTATCTCAACACTGTTAACTGGCTATACTCCAATACAAAATAAAAAGCTTAAAAAATGGCCATCTTTTAAAAAAATTGAAGTATGGCTGCTGTACAATATTATAGGAGTCCCAGGCGCACAATGAAGTGGTTCAGTTTGTAAAGGCTATCCTCCATCTGGGGGGGAACGGGCACATGCGTCTGTATGGCCGAGTCCCTTCACTGTTCACTTGAAACTATCAGAGCATTGTTAATCGACTATATGCCAAGACAAAATAAAAAGTTAAAAAAAATAAAGGTTGTACCCCATTTATTAGTTATTGTAAAGTATTGGCTATATCCCCTGTGTTGTACAGTATATCCTTTAGCTTGTTTTAAAGATTTGGTTTTTTGATGTGAACCATTGTAAAGTCTTTGTTGAATGTGTTACAATATCGCTTCTGTTTCGGGTGTTTGGCGGTGAGGTATGTGAGAGGTTAGCAGTCTGACCAGGGGGCGAACCTGAACCCCATGCACTGAAAGATGAAGTCTTAGCCACGGGACGCCAGGGAGGCCCCACTTTGCAGCGTATTTTTCACCTAATAGTTTTTCCCTTTTAATCCTCTACCCCTCTGCTGCCCCTCTCCACTTTCCTCTCCCACTGGTAGGTAACCGGTCTCTAGAGCTGTGAGCCTGCTTCTTTTTTTATTATATTCACTAGTTTACTTATATTGACTATTTTTAGATTTAACATATAAGGAATGTCATATGGTGTTTGTCTTTCTCTGACTTACTTCACTTGGCATAATGCCCTCCAGGTCCATCCATGTTGCTGCCAGTGGCACCATTTTCACTCTTTGTCGTGGCCAAGTAGGGTCCCACTGCAAGGATAGACCACACCTTCCTCATCCATCTCTGCTGATGGACACTGCGGCGGCTTTGCTAACGGCTGTCTCTAATGTAAGCCCCGGACTCACGTGCCTTGCACACGGCAGGTGCCACACCTACGCCTGTCACACGAGGGTGCAAATGGATGCGTCACTGGCGGGCGGTGGAGAGCGCTGGGGTGAGGTGGAGAGGGTGCGGAAGGGCTCTGCTCCCTACCTGAGTGAGACACAGTAAGAGAGCCTCTCCAAGCAGCAGGGGGCACGGCTTCCCTGGAAAATTGCTGGCTTCCCCACAGACCTGAACCCCAACTGTCTCAGCTGCCCACAGAGGACCCACCATACCCGTTGGCTTCCTCACCCTTAAAAAAAATTCAACATTTTTATTATTTACTTATGTGGCTGTGTCGGGTCTTAGGAGTTAGCTGCATCCTGAAGGATCTAGTTCCCTGACCAGGAATCGAACCCTGGGCCCCTGCATTGGGAGCTTGGAGTCTTGCCACTGGCCCACCAGGGAAGTCCCTTCTCATCCTTCCTGCTGGCAGAAGGGTTTTGTATTCGTCCTCAGCTTCCGGCAGACCCTGTCCCCTTGCCCCCCTTCTTCAAGGACACTGGGGACAGCAAAGGAATGATTCCTCCCTTTCCAAAGGCTGCCCCCCAGCCTCTCGGTTGCCTGTTTGTACCCTCCTCCTGGCTCATCTGCACCTCACTCTCCGTCCAATGAGAAGCAGCTGCAGGGGTGTGGGGACACCTGAATTTACCTGTCTCTAGGCCCCAGCAAAGGACCACTTATTTATTAATTTATTATAGGAAATATATTCCTGGGGTTTTAAATTCAAAGAATAAAAGAAAAAGACACAGTACACCTCTCTCCCATCCCTGTCCCCAGGTGCATGGTTATTCTCAGCTTCTAATACACATACACACACACACACACACACACGAAACCACTGTTAGTTTCTTGGGCATCTTTTCAGAATTCTTAGGCAAACGCAAGTAAATTCCTCATAAGGTGAGGAGTCTCCTGGATGGGAGAAGCTTGGTTTCCTCCCAGTTAAAAGGAGCAGGCGGTGGAAAGAGAGACACACAGAACCCACCCGTCCTGATTTAACCCGAGGGACCCCAGTCACGAAGCTCTCTCCTCCAAGATGAAAGGCTGGCGCCGGGTGGAGGGCGCACGGCGGCAACCCAGACAGGAGCCGGGATGGACAACTGGATTTTTAGAGGCACAAGACAGACAGCGGAGAAAATAACTGGCTAAAGCACGTGGTGTCTCCTCCAGCACTCAGGGAAATGCACAGTGTCCTTTTTGGTCCAAGTCCTTGAGTGTCATGGTTGATATTTAAAATGATTCTTACTCACATTAAATAAGATATTTCAATTCCACAAAGCTGTCAGGAGCTGATGCGGACACCAGAAATAATAGGCCCGCTCTCCTTGTGTTGTCCTCGTTAATAAATCAGATGCCAGAGACGCACGCGTGGTGCTCACGCAGGGGGAGGGTGCGTGTGCACACGCACACACGTGTGTACACACAGTCACACATACCCACACGCACTCACATGATGTATATATACATACACATGTGTACAAACACACACACGTGTTATATATACATGTACATGTGTACAACCCACACCCGCACACAACATATACACACGTGTATGCTGCTGCTGCTAAGTCACTTCAGTCGTGTCCGGCTCTGTGTGACCCCATAGACGGCAGCCCACCACGCTCCCCGTCCCTGGGAGTCTCCAGGCAAGAATACTGGAGTGGGTGGCCATTTCCTTCTCCAACACATGAAAGTGAAAAGTGAAAGTGAAGTCGCTCAGTCGCGTCAGACTCTTTGCGACCCCCTGGACTGCAGCCCACCAGCCTCCTCCGTCCATGGGCTTCTCCAGGCAAGAGCACTGGAGTGGGGTGCCATCATTGTGGGATATAGTTAAAGCATTACTTTAAAAGTTATGAATGTTTTAATATGTATTAGGAAAGAAGAGAGTACAGATTTAACTTTTAGAGTTAGGAAACAACTGAATAACTCCCCTTCAGAGCAGACCAAAGAAAATAGCACGGCACCAAATTAACGAAACAGAAAGCAGAAGAGTCAAGTCAGTAAGAGGATCATCAAAGCCAAAAGCTGGTTCTTTGAAAAGGGCATATAAATTTCAGAAAACTCAGGCAAGATTAATAAAGAGAGAAAGAAGGCACACATAAATAGTATTAGGAATAAGGCAGCAAAAATTAACAGTATAAAATATTAAAGACACATTTAAGCCAGTAATTTTGACACTTAGAAAACTTCCTAGAAAATATAAATTTCTACTGCTGACTCAAAAAGAGAAAGAGAGAATGTAAATAGTCCTATAACCTTTAAAAAAAAAAAACCCTGAAATAACCAGTTTAAAATCTTCCCATAGTGGGGGTTGTGGAAGAGGCTGGCAGGGCTTGAGAAGGCGAAAGGCCCAGACAATTTTACCACAAAATTCTATAAAATTGTTAAGAATCAAACATTTCCAATCCAACCAATCCAATTCTTCTAAGGACTATAAAAGGGAGATTATGCCATAACTCATTTAATGAGGCTAATAAAACCTCTATACCAAAAGTAGAGTACAGGATTAAAAGATAAATTTATAAGCTAATCTCACTTATGAATACAAATGCAAAAATCGTAACTAAAATACAATATATATGATATGATATGACGCAATGTGACATGATAGAATTTCATTTCTGTGGTACTGTCCCCCCAAACCTATAATCCCAGCCTATGAGAAAACATCACACAAACCCACATTGAGAGATATTCTATTAAATACCTCACCAAAGCTCTTCAAAAGTGTCAGGGTCATGGAAAACAAGTAATTTAAAAAAGGACTGAGAAACTGTCACATATCAGAGGAGACCTAGGAGACTCGGTGATTAAGTGTAGTGTGGGGCCTTGGACTGCATTCTAGAACAGAAAGTCTTTGGCTTGGAATCCATAAAAAGGCCATCAGTGGAAAAACTGATAAAATCCAAATGATTGTAGTTTGCTTAGTGAAAATTTTTAGTTCTGACAAGTGTTTGATCAAACACATGTGTATACTCATTGCATAACTGTACTCATGTACACCTGGATGGTAAAGACCCTGCCTGCAATGCAGAGGACCCAGGTTCAATCCCTGGGTTTTGGGTGGGATCCACCTGCAGGGTGGATGCAGGTGGGGCCGTCGTAGATGGAAGGGGGAGAGGCCCCTGCCTCTGACCACAGAACATGGGGGATAAAGGGATGCCGGGTCTAAGATGCCGGTCTCTGCATCCCTCTTTTCTGGCCTCAACTCGCCCCTGCGCAGACGGGGTGGCCACGGCGCAGGTGAGCAGAGGGGCAGGGGGCCCAGGGCTCGCTCACACGCATAGGTGTCTGCAGCGCCCACAGCGTCCGGGAACAGCGGGCATCAGGCTCGTAGAGACCCTGCCCCCAGAGCCCAGAGCTCCCGTCTGGCCCCAATTCTATCAAACTTCCAGCTGTGTCTAAAGAATACAACCACCGTCACCTCTCCACACGCTGCTCTCCAGCTCATGGGGAACCCCTCTGCCTTCAGCTAGGAAGTTGCCTCCAGGAAGCCTTCCTGAATGTCCTCTGGGGTGCCACAGGGCTCTGCCTGGTGTATGGTTCACCATTTAGTTTAACGAGCCGTGTGCTTGTATGTGAGTCCCTGCGGCACCGTGCTCCCCAAGCATCACGCCTGGAAGAGCACATGTTCAGTGAACACTCCCTGAGTGAATGAATGAGATGGCTAGCTCAGAAGGCCAAACTGTGCCCCCAGAGATAGTCACGGCCGGTGTGGGGGGGCGGAGGGAGGGAGGGTGGCCACAGCGCAGAAGGTCTGAATGTAAGATTTCACCAAGGACCATCCCGGCGAGGACAAAAGGACTCTTTAGTCCTGTCTCCTCATCTGTGAGATGACTCCGACTCTAATCACAGTCTGAGAGTGAGTCTGACGCAGTCCCAAAGAGTGATAGACTGGATGAATCCCTCTTTGGCCTCAGATTTTCACTATAATCCTACCTGCATCACTTGTTAAGCAAGGGACCTTAAACGAGGGGCTGAACCTTCTTAAGCCGGGGGCACTCCACCTGTGTAACTGGCAACATAAGGGCAGCTGCTTTATAAAAAATGTGGGAAGGACTTCCCTGGTGGTCCAGCGGCTGAGACTCCACATTCCCAATGCAGGGGGCCCAGGTTCAATCCCTGGTCATAGATATGGCAGGCCACAATGACGATCAAAGATCCTGAGTGCCGCAGCTAAGACCTGGTGCAGGCACAGAAAGAAATAAATCTTAAAAAAAATAAAAGAAAGTATGAGTGAAGGTGTTCCGTTCTGCGGCTTGTTTCGTTACCATGCATTTGTGGCGATGCCATAGATCATTAGGGGACAATCGGAACATAACTTGAGCTTTGCATTTGCTGGGTGAGCTTTTGTCTGCAAGAAACACTCGGTAAATCCAGAAACCTGTCCACAGGTGAATGGAGCCACATAGTTCCCGGGACACGCACACCTTGGGGGCCTCAGCTCACAGGTGTGTTACGAGCTCACCTGCCCACATCTGGTCTTACAATCCTCTTTCCATTGCAGACAGCCTTCCTTGCACCCTTTATGATAACTCAATAGCTACAACCCACTGATGCCCACTTCCACGAGCATATTTCAGGCCCTTTCGAAGGCCAAGTACAATTATTGTGCCTTTATGCATTTCTTACCCACTGACTGTTCGGGGGCGTGAGTAATCACTCTCATCACGTTCCTCTTTTTTCCCCATGTGCCCCTAATGAAGTTCTGAGTGTGCTTCCCAGGTGTCTCAGTAGTAAAGAATCCGCCTGCCAGCAGGAGACAAGAGTTGGATCCCCGGGTTGGGAAGATTCCCTGGAGAAGAAAATGGCTACCCACTCCCGTATTCTTGCCTGGGAAATCCCAGCCTGGTGGGCTACGGGGTCACAAAAGAGTTGGACACGACTTAGCGAGTAAACAAGGACGATGAAGCTTTGAGTGTGGCTCTCACCCCAGTTCCCCCGCCGGCCCTGTGGGTTTTAACTGCACGAGTTTCCAGTGTGGTGACTTCTGCCACCGTTTCTATCTCATTTTAGCAGCACTGGCTGCAGAGCTCTAAACTCAGCGTCTGACATTTGCTGAGCACTTGAGAAAGGCGTCTTTAGGAGTTTGCCGTTGCCGCTCATCATTTGACCCAGACTAGAGAGTCCACAAAGTTCCGGGCTCTGCGTTGGGTTCTGGTGTCAGCAGTAATAACGCCGACCACAATCACAGCACAGCCATAGTCTTCCCGGTATTGGGGTCCCCCAGCTCCGCAGTTTAGAGGAAATGTTGCTCCTGCTGCCAGCCCTGCTTAGCAAGGCCCTGTCCCCCAGCCCCACGACCAGCCGCTTCATTTCCGTCTGCCACCGCCATCCCTCGGGCATCTCAGGACCTCAGGGGAGAGAGGGAACAAGGACTTGCTCCTCTTACAGCAGAAGTGACTTTGTCGTGGCCGCTTTAATTGGCACAAGGGATGATGGGTAATTAATACGAAGGAGGGCGGGGCCAGTGTGCATGGTAGAAACATTCGCTGAAGTGGGAGCCTCCCGTGGGCACAGAGTGTGGGGGATGCTCTGCCCGACCAGCCCGCGCTTCCTGCATGGCTGAGCCCTGCTCCCTGGTCTCCACCAGGCTCCTGATTTCCCCAGGACAGATTTTAGGGGGATTAATGAGTGAACTCCGGGAGTTGGTGATCGACAGGGAGGCCTGGTGTGTTGCAGTTCATGGGGTCCCAAAGAGTCGGACACGACTGAGTGACTGAACTGAATTGAACTGAATGAATGCTGATGAGGCTGGAGGATGAACCACTGTCCTCCTGGGGTGCCTCCAGCTTGCTGGGCCAGGTCAGGTGGGGGGCGCTGGGCAGAGGCGTCCCTGGACATCCTGCTGTGCCTATGGTTGGCAGCTCGGGCAGGGCGGGGGTGCCTGGTGAGCTGCCCGCTCCCTTTCTGCCTAGACCAGGCTCAGGGTCAGGACGGATGCTCTTCCTGTCTACCTGGGGTGAGGCTTCAGATGGCCCTGTGTGTCTCTTCTCTGAGTCCTGAGGCTCAGGCATCCAAGCGGGGTGGGGTGCCCACTCCCCGAGCCCTTCCCTAGCTCCCGGCTCTCTGGGTTACATCTCCTTTTGGGAGATCTTGGCCGCACTGCCAATAACTGCACGAGTTTCCAGTGTGGTGACTTCTGCCACCGTTTCTATCTCATTTTAGCAGCACTGGCTGCAGAGCTCTAAACTCAGCGTCTGACATTTGCTGAGCACTTGAGAAAGGCGTCTTTAGGAGTTTGCCGTTGCCGCTCATCATTTGACCCAGACTAGAGAGTCCACAAAGTTCCGGGCTCTGCGTTGGGTTCTGGTGTCAGCAGTAATAACGCCGACCACAATCACAGCACAGCCATAGTCTTCCCGGTATTGGGGTCCCCCAGCTCCGCAGTTTAGAGGAAATGTTGCTCCTGCTGCCATGCCCTGCTTAGCAAGGCCCTGTCCCCCAGCCCCACGACCAGCCGCTTCATTTCCGTCTGCCACCGCCATCCCTCGGGCATCTCAGGACCTCAGGGGAGAGAGGGAACAAGGACTTGCTCCTCTTACAGCAGAAGTGACTTTGTCGTGGCCGCTTTAATTGGCACAAGGGATGATGGGTAATTAATACGAAGGAGGGCGGGGCCAGTGTGCATGGTAGAAACATTCGCTGAAGTGGGAGCCTCCCGTGGGCACAGAGTGTGGGGGATGCTCTGCCCGACCAGCCCGCGCTTCCTGCATGGCTGAGCCCTGCTCCCTGGTCTCCACCAGGCTCCTGATTTCCCCAGGACAGATTTTAGGGGGATTAATGAGTGAACTCCGGGAGTTGGTGATCGACAGGGAGGCCTGGTGTGTTGCAGTTCATGGGGTCCCAAAGAGTCGGACACGACTGAGTGACTGAACTGAATTGAACTGAATGAATGCTGATGAGGCTGGAGGATGAACCACTGTCCTCCTGGGGTGCCTCCAGCTTGCTGGGCCAGGTCAGGTGGGGGGCGCTGGGCAGAGGCGTCCCTGGACATCCTGCTGTGCCTATGGTTGGCAGCTCGGGCAGGGCGGGGGTGCCTGGTGAGCTGCCCGCTCCCTTTCTGCCTAGACCAGGCTCAGGGTCAGGACGGATGCTCTTCCTGTCTACCTGGGGTGAGGCTTCAGATGGCCCTGTGTGTCTCTTCTCTGAGTCCTGAGGCTCAGGCATCCAAGCGGGGTGGGGTGCCCACTCCCCGAGCCCTTCCCTAGCTCCCGGCTCTCTGGGTTACATCTCCTTTTGGGAGATCTTGGCCGCACTGCCACCGAAGTCAGAAAACAGGCTCAACCAACTACTAGTGTCCAGAGCTGGGCTGGGGACGTGGGGGCAACAGCTCTCGGGGGTGGTGGACACAGGTGAAGAAGGAGGGGTTTGGACTGTCTGTTTATTACTTGCTGTGTGATCTTGGGCAGATTGCCAAATCTCTCTGTGCCTCCATTTCCTCAGCTATAAAACAAGGGTAATAATAATAATTATCATAAACAAACCAGGCAGCCTACGCACTTTACACACAGAATAACGCATGTACACCCCTTTACCTATCCTATGAGATCAGAATTCATCTTATCCACATTCGGCAGGTGAAAAAGATGAGGACACCAAGGCACAGAGAGATTAAGCCACCTGCCCAAGATCACCCAGCCAGCGGGCCTTCGACTCCATGCTCTTCAAGACACCAAGGTCCCTACCTGAAGGCGCGGCGCAAGGGTGACATGACATCTCACCTGCCACGCTTAGTAGGACAGGGCCTGGCATGAGGCAGGTGGCAAGCACCTGCTGAGAGTTAGCTGCCACTAGGATTACTTATGTTACTGTTATTCACTCACTGTGTCCTGGGAGAAAGGAGCTCTGCCCACAGCCCCTTGAACAGTCTCCTAACACCTGCCACAACGCTCCTGTCCCGCTTGCCAGCCCCAGGAACAGCGTCCGAGCTTCGGCTGCCATGCCATCCAGCGTCGGAGCTAGGATGGCGGCTGCCCTGAGCCCCAGGGCCCAGAGCTGAGCCCCCACCTCCTGCGCTTCCCAACATCAGCTCAGACCCTGCGCAGCTGGCCCCACAAAGCATCCCACCAGCCCTGATGGTTCTGGCCTGGGTCAGGCCTGATTCGCCTCCACCCTCTACTCATCCTCTTTGGATAGGCAGCCGCTTCAAAGCTTTGCGGCCACTCCAGGTGGGATGTGGCAGCTACCCTCCGGCCCTGCTCCCTAGATCCGGCTTGGCCTCAGGACTTCACCTGCAGAACCTGGTGGAACATTACAAAGCCAGGGCTCAAGAGCCTTGCAGCGTCCACGTTCGCCCTCCCAGACCACTGCCCCAGACCACCATGGCATGAAGGCTGGTAAACCACAGGAAGAGAGGCCAGCAGCCCAGTTGTCCCTGCCATGACCCGCCAGCCTCGCTGACCGCCGCTAAACGCAGCGTCATGAGAGCACGCAGGAGGGACCAGCCCAGAAACAGCAAACCACGGTTGAGTGACTAAGGTTTGGAGGCAACTGACCAGGAGCTGTGGCCACGGTCAGGCCGGGTGTGCACCTGTGGGCGGGGTCCTCCTCTCTCTGTTCCCCAGGGGTCGAAGGCCAAGGAGCAGCTGCAGCGGCTGAGCTTCTGGACGAGGCCGACTGCGGGCTGACCGCCAGGGACCGAGCCCGGCCTCTTCGGGGAGGCTGTCTTTCTAGGTTGCCGCTTCCTGTTCTGCAGGCAGGAAGTTCCCGCCTGCTGCCGCCTCACACCTGAGCCGGAACTCTCGGGCATTTTCCAGCCCCCAAGGGCTGCTGGTTGGAGCTGTAAACCCTGCTTTCAACCCCACCCCTCCTCCACGCCCACCCCCAGAAGGCAGGCTTTAAAAAAATAAATTTACTTATTCATGGGCGGTGCTGGGTCTTCGCTGCAGCATGCAAGGTCTTTGGTGAGGCACGCGACTCTGCAGCTATGGTGCAGGGGCTGGAGCACAGGGCTTCCATGACTCTGGGACATGTGGGATCTCAGCTCCCCAGCCAGGGATGGAACCCACGTCCCCTGAATTGCAAGGCAGATTCTTCACCACCAGACCACCAGGCAAGTCCCAGAGCACTTGGGCAGCCAGCCAGCTGGGGGCTGGTCTCTTCCTTGGCCAGGATGGCAAGTTCAAAATCACAAACTCCCCTGGCACCCCCTCAGCCAGAAAGCAGAAAGTGGGTCGCAGCAGAGACTCCTTTTGGGGGAATGAAGACCCAGGGGAGGGACCACCTGAATCCTCTCACACTGAGAAATCTCATGAACAGGTCTGATGGGTCTCTGAGGGGTACAGGTGGGGAGCCGGGGAGTCAGGCACCAAGGCAGCCCCCAGGAAGCAGGGGTCATTACCAACTCCCCAGGCATCTGTCTAGCCCATTTGCCTGCCTGAGTACAGAACTGAAGCAAGATCTAATTAGTTTCTGTGTCCTGGCTGAGAGCCAAGGTGGGAGGGGGCACCCCCGGGGAAGATCTGGGGAGACGGGAGTCAAGAGGGAGGCTCTCAGGGCAGCCTGGGGTCTCCAGCCCAGCTGTGTGGGGAGGAGGAATGAAATCTCATTTCCATGCATTGAAACAGCCCTGATGAAAAACATATGTGCCTCTGCTGGGAACTCCCTTCCCGTCCCTCCCGGAGGACCTCGGGCACCACGTGGCCGCTGCCCGATGCCCATTCTCCTGCACTGGTTACCAGGGATTCGGGCCAAATCCAATACATCAATTTCAGGTGATGGATGATCAAGTCCGCCCTAATTTTCATGTTAAGCTTCCTAGTGGTAGAAATAAACAGCCTCGGTTCGGCCGAGAGCAGCTTTCCCCAGGAGCCTTTCATAAAGCAGCGGATGCTTCCTCTGCGACCGGTCTGCACTCTGGAGAGTCTGGGTGGATGAGGCCACCTGCCCCCAGGGCTGCCGGATCTGAAAGTACGAGAGGAGCAGGGAGAGGGGGTGTGGCTCCTGCGTGCACACCTGTGTGTTCTAGACTGTTCTGGGCAGCGGGGCCGCCAGTGGGTCCACGTCCTTCACTCCGCCCCGATTTGCAGCGAGACCCTGGATGCGTCCCTCCACCCGAGGCTCTCAGATTCTCCATCTGTAAAGTGGGAAGCCCGATGACAGCCTCCTCCGGCCCCCAGGGAGCATTAAATGCACTGAGGAGGGCTCACGCATGCACCCGGGTGCCGGGTCACAGCAGGGCCCACGCGTGGCCTGCAGATGGGCCCCCCAGAGCTGCGCCAGCTGCACAAGTGTCAGTGAGCTGAGGACACTGGAGTGGCCCCTCCCTGCCTGCCCCCTCAGGGGAAACCCACGGCCTCAGGGAGGTGGTCTCCCTGCCGCCCCCAAGGGTTCTCAGGACTGTGACGCCTCGGAGCCACACGCTGAACCGCGGGGACACGCGAGGACTCAGTGGGTACCCAAGGGGAGAGAAAGGAGTGGACAGAGCCTGTGACCCGGGCCGTGGCCACAACCCTCAGCCCCAGCACAAGCTGTCCTCCCTATATCCTGAGATGCTCAACCTGCCGAAGGAAAAACCCCCGATCTAACTGGATCGGGGAGTCTGCCTTCTCCCGAACTTGTACCCCAGTGAAATCGGAGCAGTGCTGAATGGAGACTTGGGGTGGGGGTTCTGGGCTCCGATTCTAACCCTGACATCTCCGGGGCAAGTTGCCTGCCTCTCAGGTCATGGTGTTCTAAGACTTAGGCGGCAGGCTTGGCCCCGCGGCCAGGGAGCCACCCTGGGTCGTGGCTACCCCCGCCCCAGGCACGTGTCCCCGGGTCCCCTCCGCCCCAAGCTCGAGTCCAGCAAGGCAACACCTACCATCCATCCCCGGCTTCCTCGGCAGTGGGGGGCCCACCCCCCTCTCCAAGCCAGGACCCATTAGCGAGAGAGTGAGGAAACTGGTTGCTATGGAAACCGAGACAGCCAGTGTTTTAGAGACTCTCGCTGCCTTTTTTTTCCCCCTCTCTCTTTTCCCTCACATTTTGAACTTACTCATTTTAATTGGCATAATTATTGCAACGGCACCCTGAGGCGGGGGAGCCAGCCGTGCCCCTCGCTGCCCACCCCTGGCCCTGGCCCCGCGGGGTCTCTCTGCCTCCTGCCTGCCCCTCTCCCGGCTTCTCCCGTCACTCACCGGCAGACCCCGAGGCCGTGGCCGTGGCCGGTCCCCTGGGGCCCAGGAAGGACCTGTCCTCAAGCATGAGGAGGATTCCACTCCAGGGTGTGGGAGGGGCCAGGCTTCTGGGGCCTCAGGATGGTATCAGGATGCCTTCTGGGGCCCCTGTGGGGATCAGGTCAGGGATGCTATGGATAACAGACACCCCCCCCACCAATGGCCTCAACCTCCACCACGGCTTTCAAAAGCCAGACTGCCCAGGGAGACCAGGGCACAGACAGTCCCGACACCTGTGGAGCCGGCGCCTCCCGGTCACAGGGCGGACGAGCTCCGGCCAGGCTCCCGGGGACTCAGAGGGTCTGCCTGGGTCTGGGCAATGGATGTCACACCTGCCTTGCTCATCCCACTGCAAGGACCAAACGCGGCATCGATGAAAGCAACTCTGTGCCACAGGAAGTAGATACAGCTTGGGGTGGGAGATACCCCCCAAGAGGGGCCGGATGGGGACCAGCCCTCTCCGCCCTCCCCGTTCCATGCCAGGCCCCCGAGCCCGGCTCCAGCGGGGAGAGTCTGTGTGCACCGGTGCCCAGCTCTCCTTCTCTGGTTCTCAAAGGTGGGGTAGGTAGGTAGCCTGTACCAGGGTACCTTTGGCAAGATCTGGAAAACTTTTCGGTTGTCACATTTGGGGGAGGCAGGTCCCAGCATGAAGTGGGTCCACACCATTAAGAACGCCCAGGTCGAGAAACCCTACTCTCCTTACTGCCATCCACGGAGGGCCCCCGGATGCACAGGTGGGGTGAGCTGGGTCTGCCTCCCCCATCCCTCCCGAAGGATTCCGACATTTCTAAACTCGTTAACTTTTAATTACTACCTTCCCCCTGCCTGAGTACACTGGCTTCATGCCACGTACATCTCTATTAAAATTCAATTTATGCCCATCATAACTAATTCCTGCACTTCAGCTTTCTCACCAGCAGCCTTCAACATTCAGACAAGATGTCCAAACTCACGGTCGAACTGGAGTAAATCTCCAAAGAGGCTGGTAAGGAATGAGGCTGGGGCAGAAAAAGTATGGTGGGGAGAGAGGCGGTCCAGACACCGAGGGGCCCCTGGGCTGGAATCAACATTTCCAAAGATCCTCAGGGAGTGGGAGGTGGGGTGGGGCGGGGAGGGAGCTGGCATTGCCTTTAGGCTGATCCTCCTCGCCAAGCTCTGGGCCAGGTGTACAGAAGGTCCTAATTCTCCACGGGGTGAACCAATGAGCATCTCCTGATGCTCCTTCATCAGGCTTGGAGGAAGGAGACCTTGCTCACCTTAGTCCTGTGACTCTGAGCTTTGGGCTGGGAGCTGAACCAGGAAGATGCGGCCCTTGTGCACGGAGATGGCTTCCCTTAGGAGCTGGCGATGTGCAAGGACTGAGAACCATGTGCGTAGCCAGCGTGGGACAAAGCGGGGGGGGCGGCCGTCTGGATGTTCGTCATCAAGAGTCAGGGACGTCCCTGGTGGTCCAGAGGCTAAGATTCTGCGCTCCCAATGTAGGCGGCCCAGGTTCGATCCCTGGTGGGGGAACTAGAACCCATATTCATAACTACGAGGTCCCATGCCTCAGCTGAAAGATCTCACAGGCTGCATCTGGGATTCCCCGCTGGCACTGGTGATAAAGAAAAGGTGGGGTGAGCTGGGTCTGCCTCCCCCATCCCTCCCGAAGGATTCCGACATTTCTAAACTCGTTAACTTTTAATTACTACCTTCCCCCTGCCTGAGTACACTGGCTTCATGCCACGTACATCTCTATTAAAATTCAATTTATGCCCATCATAACTAATTCCTGCACTTCAGCTTTCTCACCAGCAGCCTTCAACATTCAGACAAGATGTCCAAACTCACGGTCGAACTGGAGTAAATCTCCAAAGAGGCTGGTAAGGAATGAGGCTGGGGCAGAAAAAGTATGGTGGGGAGAGAGGCGGTCCAGACACCGAGGGGCCCCTGGGCTGGAATCAACATTTCCAAAGATCCTCAGGGAGTGGGAGGTGGGGTGGGGCGGGGAGGGAGCTGGCATTGCCTTTAGGCTGATCCTCCTCGCCAAGCTCTGGGCCAGGTGTACAGAAGGTCCTAATTCTCCACCGGGTGAACCAATGAGCATCTCCTGATGCTCCTTCATCAGGCTTGGAGGAAGGAGACCTTGCTCACCTTAGTCCTGTGACTCTGAGCTTTGGGCTGGGAGCTGAACCAGGAAGATGCGGCCCTTGTGTACGGAGATGGCTTCCCTTAGGAGCTGGCGATGTGCAAGGACTGAGAACCATGTGCGTAGCCAGCGTGGGACAAAGCGGGGGGGGCGGCCGTCTGGATGTTCGTCATCAAGAGTCAGGGACGTCCCTGGTGGTCCAGAGGCTAAGATTCTGCGCTCCCAATGTAGGCGGCCCAGGTTCGATCCCTGGTGGGGGAACTAGAACCCATATTCATAACTACGAGGTCCCATGCCTCAGCTGAAAGATCTCACAGGCTGCATCTGGGATTCCCCGCTGGCACTGGTGATAAAGAACGCGTCTGTTAATGCAGAAAACCTAAGAGAAGTGAGTTCGATCTCTGGGTTGGGAAGATCCCCTGGAGGAGGACACAGCAACTCACTCACTGTTCTTTCCTAGAGGATCCCGTGGACAGAGGAGCCTGGCAGGCTACAGTCCATAGGGTCGCAAAGAGTTGGACATGACTGAAGTATCTTAGCACGCACGCATGCTGCAACTAGAAGATTCCGTTTGCTGAAATGAAGACTGGAGATCCTGCGTGCCACTAAGACTTGGTACAGCCAAATAAAAAAACAATTAAAAAAAGAGTGAATGTGTGTGAAGCACATAGAGCAGGGCTGGGCCCACGCTATGCTCCACGTACCAGCCGTGACTGGTTCCTCCGCGGCGATTTAGGCTAGCTGGGGCCACGCCCTGGCAGCGCCTCTGCCCCACAGGAGGGCAAGCAGGGTGAGAGAGCTCAGAGCGGGGGCACAGGCTCAGGGTCCCAGAGGTCCTGGGTAAAACCTGGCTCTCCAGGCCTGGCTATGTGACCGTGGGCAAGTCGCTGGGCTTCTCTGAATGGTGAATCCTAACTTCAGAGCAGAGATAATAATAATGGCACCCACCTCCCAGGATTGCTGCTGGGAAGAGACTGGCTCGGTTCCCGGCCCTTGTGCGGCGTGTGCCCTCTGGGAAGCCCGCCAGCCTCTGCCTCCCTGGCCTCTGATGCCTGCCCTCGTGTCTACGGGGAGGCCAGGGGAGGGGACAGGGTCACTGCAGCTGGCCCCGGGGGCTCCCTTTCATCCTCTCCTCTGAAGGGTTTCAAAAGCGGCGACTGCTCTGCAGGAGTCCCCTGCTCTGTGGCCTCAGCAGGGCTGTCGCTCGTGGGAGTCTCTGCCTTCTCCCCACCCTGAGCCGGGTGGCTCCTTGATGCCACTTCCCCCAAAGGATGTCGGGCTGGCGGCGGGGCTGAGGACCCGGCAGGGGCCAGGCAGACGCCAGGCCTGGCTCACCTGAGCCTCCCTGCCCGGCCCCCCAACACACCCAGCAGGGCCCAGCCTCAACTGGCCTCACACCTTCAACCTTGCACCCCAGAGGGTCTGAGGGCCCCCCGGCTTCTCGCTCCTGGGGCCAGAATTCTGAAAACACACAGTGACGAGCGGGGCCAAAGGCGCTCCATCAGGGACCTGTGTGCGTTGGTGCAGGAAGCGCAGAACACTCAGGAGGCAGGCCTCCTGGATCGCCCAGTTGCTCCCTGGACGAGCCCAGCCACGTTCCGGAGCTTCTGCGAGCTTCCAGGGAAGGAGGGTAAGAACACCTCCCAGTGTTGCTGTGAAATGATGTATATTAAGTTCTTGAAACCGAGTGAGCCTGAATAAACAGTAGTTCTTCTTTGGGTTCATGTGCCTGACTCTGGGTGGGAATCTGTGCGCGCGCGCGCGCACGGGTGTGTGTGTGTGTGTGTGTGTGTGTGTGTGTGTGCGTGTGTGGTCTGCCTTGCTGATTCCTTTTTCCTGTGATTTAAAAATTTTCTTTTTCCTCTGTTTCTTTGGCTGCCTTGGGTCCGCGCGCCTGTGTGCAGGCTTGCTCTAGTTGCGCTGCGCGGAGGCTGCTCTGGGTTGCGGGGCGCAGTCTGGAGGCTCGCTGCGGCTCCTCTTGCTGTGGAGAATGGGCTCCGGGTGCTCGGGCTCAGCTGCCGTGCTTGGGCTTCTCTGCCCCACAGTGTGTGGGGTCGTCCGGAGCGGGATTGAACCGGTGGCCCTGCATTGGCAGGAAGATCCTTAACCGCTGGGCCGTCAGGAAAGCCTTGCCCATTTGGGTGTGAGAACACTTTACAGGAGGAGGCACTACTGGGCGGGACAAGTAATGTGACTGACGGGCTCTGCCAGGACGCGGTCACAAGGGCGGGAGGTTAAGGTCTGTCCGCCACCCTCCCTATGGCCACCGCCTCACCTGCCGTTTCTTCAGCTGGTGGGAGAGTGCCCATCCACGCAGCCCTGGCTGGTGGCACGGACGCCAAGGGAGCCTGACCTGATTCAACCTGGAGAGATGCCTCTGACGCCCCACAGGAGGGAAGGGTGCGAGGGATGCAAGAGCAAGCTGGCACAGCAGGCTCCAGGGCAACGCAGAGGGCCCGGCCTCCATGTGAGTTACCACCCCACAGAGCCGGGATGCCACACAAACACATCTATGCTTTTCGACGGAAGAGCCTGGTGGGCTGCAGTCCACGGGGTTGCTAAGAGTCAGACACGACTGAGCGACTTCCCTTTCACTTCTCACTTTCATGCATCGGAGAAGGAAATGGCAACCCACTCCAGTGTTCCTGCCTGGAGAATCCCAGGGACGGGGGAGCCTGGGGGGCTGCCGTCTATGGGGTCGCACAGAGTCGGACACGACTGGAGCGACTAAGCAGCAGCAACCACTAAACACACGTAGGAGGCCTAAGGAGCCACATGCACGCAGGGCACCACGACCTCTTAGTGGCTGTTGAGTTGTTAAGTCGTGTCCGACCCCGTGGACTGTAGCCCGCTAGGCCTCTCTGCCCATGGGCTTTTCCAGACAAGAGTCCTGGAGTGAGTACCATTTCCCTTGGAGACAGACTCACCTGCACATGAGATTTCCAGTGGGCTTGCTCTTTGTCTCCTTATTCTATTAAGACGACGCCCGGTGTAACCTAACAGCCACCATTTATTTCATGTCTGTTGCACCCTGACTGCATCTGCCCCATAGACTCTCACCGAGTCCCCACTGTAACCCTCTAGAGCAGGCATGACCGTGCCCCGTTCCAAAGTGAGAAAACGAACTCAGGGTGGCTAAGGATTCCTGCCCAAAGCCACGGAGCTAGTCACGGGAAAAGCACGAGAGCATTCAGGTGGGCCTGCCCCCAAAGGCCAGGTTATTTCCATTCTGCCCCCAAGGGAGGCTTTAGACCCACAAATCTTGCAGAGTCCCTGGTGCTCAGAAAGAGGCCGAGGCTTTCCTCCATGTGGATGTCTCTCTCTTTCCACACACACACTCCACACATCCCTAGCTCATTCTGGGGCAGATCCCACTGAGAATAAAGATCCTTGGAGACTGGATGTGCATGCTAACTCCTTCCTTTGAACACGGAATGGGAAACAGTTAAATTTACAACGTTGCTCCCGGTTTTATTTTTCTCTCAACTTGCTGAGTAAATTCAGCCATCTTTTTGCCTGAAAATTGGATATTATCACCCAACTCAAAACCTAGGGTTTGCAAGAGACAGGAAGACCTCAGCAGAAAGCAGCGGTCAGAGAATCGTGATGAGAAGCTGACTGATCTCTTACATGATGGGGCTTTTAGTATGCATTTATTCCCAAGGGGAAATCAGCACCTTCAGCTGAGCCAAAAGCAAGAAAGTGCTAGAAATCCAATGGGGACAGGTCAAAAGGACTCCAGAGCCGGGATGAAGAAGCTCCCTGGCCAACTCTGGGTTACTATGAATGTCCAGATGAATAATGATGGGAATGGATTAAAACACAGATGAAAAATTATCCATGAGTACATATAGGTGTCACACTATTTTAAAAGGGGTGAGAAAGGAAAGATCTCTTTCATGAAATAATGCCAACTAATACAAGAAAGGATGGAAAAGGTACTAATCATAACTATCTTGGTAATAAGTGATGCAGGTGAGACTCATCATGGATGTCAAACCACTGGCTGGGAGATTCCTGGGGAGAAGAATATTCACACAGTCTCCAGTTATCATCCAAAAGGGAGAAATTACATCGATACCCTGACAAGGGAGAAATCTGTGAATGTCATCTTGACCAGCTGAAAAAAACCTACCGTTGCCGATAATGGGACAAACTGACATCAGGTGCATGTAAGTGTGAAGTGTTGAAAAGGATGAACATCTACAGAATATCCCTGCCAAAACGATGAACGTAATTATGAGAATATAACTGGACAAATCCACACTGGAGGACATCTTGCAAAACTGGCTGAACTCTCAAAAATGTCAACGCTGTGAAAGACAGGAAAGAGAAATGAGGGATAGTTCTGGAGTCTAAAGAGTCCTGGCAACTAAACCCAGTGTGTGGTCCGTGATTAGATCCTGTATTAAAAGCAATAATACAAATGCCCACAAAGGTTCGATTGGGACCCATGGAGAAATGTGAATATGGGCTCTGTGTCAGATAGTAATATTGTATTAATATCAATGTGCAAATTTCCTAAGTGTGAAAATTGTGTGATAGTTCTGTAGGAAAACCCCTTCTTCTTGGGAAATTTTACTTAGGGGTGAACTGACATAATATCGGCAACTAATTTCTTTTTTAAAAAATCATTTATTTTTATTTATTTGGCTGTAGCAGGTCTTAATTGTGCAAGTGGGATCTAGTTCCCTGACCAGGGACTGAACCAGAGCCTCTGCATTGGGACCACAGAGCCTTAGGCACTAGACTACCTGGGAAGTCCCAACCAATTCTTAAATAATTCAAGAATGCATATATGTGTACACAGAAAGAGCAAGAGAGAGTGCAAATGATACAAAATATTAACAACTAATGAATGGTAAAAAGGTGTACAGGTGTTGATGGTACCATCATAGTTTTCCCAATATTTGGAAATTTGCAAAATTAAAAAGCAAAGAAGGAAGGAAGGAA
This sequence comes from Madoqua kirkii, assembly GCA_006408675.1. NCBI lineage: Eukaryota > Metazoa > Chordata > Mammalia > Artiodactyla > Bovidae > Madoqua > Madoqua kirkii. The sequence goes on along the minus strand of SJYC01114642.1, from coordinate 7,578 downwards.
GGAAAAAGCACCCTGCCCTCCCCAGGGGCAGGGGCAGTGAAGGGGCTGGTGGGGAGCTTCTGTCTGCCCAACACCCTTTTCCTTCCTTCTGCTGAGTTCTCATCTTCACTTCCACCACTGGGCTCTAGCCGGTGGAGCTGCTGCGCAGTCCTAGGACTGGGAGCAGGCACGTGACACGACCTGGCCAATCACAGCTCTCTGTGCTGCTGCCCCACAGGGGTTGGTCGGGGCAGATCCAGGCTGGACCAATAAGAATCTTCCCTGGGTCTTTCTACATGGACCTCCTCCTAGAGGGAAGTTCCTTCTACTCTGAGATCATGCGGCTGTAAGCCTAGGATCCTTGGACTTCTCAACATCTCACTGCGTGAGAATAAAGTCTGAATCCAGAGGTGAGCACAGCTGAGCAGCCCTGAGCCCAGAGGCCCTGACAGTATCTAGTTCTTGGTTCTACTAATAAGTCCTGAGACTCCTGGAACTGCCAAGGCACCTGAAGCTCTTCCTCCATTCTGCGGTTTACCTGCATGGTCTTATGTAAATAATTAGAAGGCAAAGTATGTGGAAGGGCAGAGAGAGGCAGAAATGAGGGTGTGTGTGTGTGTGTGTGTGTGTGTGTGTGTGTGCGCACGCGTGCATGTGTGTTTGAGAGATTTACTGAGAGCACACAGGTGTTCTATCTGGAACAGATTTCCCAAAGAGCTGGGACCCTGGAGGAAACAGCAAGAAGGTTCTGAAAGGGACAATATTCCAAGTGGAGGAGACAGGACAGTTTGGACAAAAGCAGAAAAGACGCCTGTCCTGGGCATAAAAAGCCTTCCTGGGGGTGAGGAGGCAAGAGACTGAGCTCCCCGAATGGAAGTTCCTTTATGTCCCTCTGAATAACTCCCATCCAGCCAAGTTCTGAAATGCATCTTTGTTCTTTAGAACTTGCAGGGTACGGTTAGCAGAAAGATGCTTAGGATATATATACATGGAGGAGGCGATGGCAACAATCTTTCTTCAATAAGAGGCAGTGTGGGTGGTGGTAAAGAATTCAAGCCCTGTGGTCATCTGACTTATATCTATCTGAAGCCCAACTCAGTAACTTGACCTTGCGTGGACTGTTTCACCTAAGCCTCAGTTTGCTCATCTGTAGAATGGAATCTACCCATAGGACTGCTGACAGGATTAAAGGAGATACTCTCAGCCTATCATAACATCAGCCATGAAATAAATTCTTTTATGGTTGCCAATGATTATTATCATCATTACCATCATCAACAACACCTGTTCCCTGACAACGATCCGGATGCTTCCAGGGTCAGGGGGCTGATGGGGTCCAAAGAAAGCTCATTCCATCACTGGGCAAATCTGAACCTGAAGAGCCAGGATGTGCTTCTCTGTAACATCCACCCTCATGTCCTCGCAGTTTTAGGCACCAGAAGAACCAGAGGAATCAACCCTCCTCCTCCTGGGTCCTGTCTCCTGCTCCCTGCCAGCGGAAATCCAGGGCAAAGACACCACTGAGAGTGTGGTATGCCATCGGTGTGCTCTGGGGGTGCCCACTCAAGCACATCCACCATCCAAGAGGCTCCAGGGGCTCTTCATGGAAACTGTTAAAACTGCCCAGCATGCCACAGACTTTTAGGAATGGTTCTGGGACCCCAGCTGAAAACCATCACAGGGGCCGCTCAGGGAGGCCCCTCTTGTCTCCTTGAGGCTCCCTGGAGAACCAAAGCCCAGAGTAGCCAGACCTGGAGGGCTTCCTCCATCCTGGCCCAGGTCTCTCACCACCCACAAATGGGAGGGTGGTCCTCCCGCCCAGCCCCTCCTGCTCTCTCGTTTGCCAAAGTGGCCACTCCCACTGAAACCCAGCAGGAGCTTGTGGGGCTCCTGGGCACCCAAGTCTTCTTATGTGACCATTTCTCCATGACCTTCCCTGAGGTCCAGAGTTGCTAATCAGGGAAGGGAGGGGTTGCAGAGACAAAGGAGGCGTGGCCAAGAAGCAATAGTGGACGCTTGGGGCGGGGTCCTGGCTCCACCTCGAGGGAGGCACAGAACAATGTCTTTGAATTCCTTACAGAACTGAAGAGGTAGCGTTGGCCTCCCTTGTGGCTCAGACGGTAAAGAACCTGCCTGCAATGCAGGAGGCCCGGGTTTGATCCCTGGATCAGGAAGATCCCCTGGAGAAGGTAATGGCTACCCACTCCAGTATTCTTGCCTGGAGAATTCCATGGGCAGAGGAGCCTGGAGGGCTACAGTCCATGGGGTCGAACAGTCCAAACAGTCGGACTTGACTGAATGACAAACACACACAAAGTCCAGGCAAGGATCCTGGAGTGGGTTGCTGTATCCTTCTCCAGGGGCTCTTCCCAGCCCAGGGATCGAACCCAGGTCTCCTGCATTGCAGGTGGATTCTTTACCACTGAGCCACCTGGGAAGCCCACTTATGAAGTGAAAGCCCCAATAAAAGGAAGCTGAAGTACTTAACGAGGCATTCTTCATTTCAGAGGGAAGGTCACAGCCTGATAACCTCAAGAACCACAGAAACTCACCAGGAGACCACCTAAAGCCAGATTAAGGGAGTAGACACCCTAATCTGATCAGCAACCCCACCCTTGAACCACTGCTATAAGTAAGTGAGTAAGTGAAGCTGCTCAGTCCTGTCTTTGCGACCCTGTGGACTGTAGCCTACCAGGCTTCTCCTCCATGGGATTCTCCAGGCAAGAATAGTGGAGTGGGTTACCATTTCCTTCTCCAGGGGATCTTCCCGACCCAGGGATCAAACCACTGCTGTAGAACTCTCCAAATCCTCCTGGGCTGGGACACACAGTTTTTGAGCCTGCTATGTCCCCATTTGCCTGGCAAAGCAATAAAGCTATTCTTTTTTGAGTTCTCAAAACTCTGTCTCTGAAATTCAAACTGGCACCTGTGTACAGAGGCCGAGTTTTCGGCATCACCACCAAGCCCATCCAGACCTGTGTTGGGGTAGAGGGAGCCTGGGCACCAGCGTCACCCCAAACGCTGGCTTCCTGACTTCATGAAGAAAAGGATGGTCTCCTGGGAAGGACAGATCCTCAAGCAATTAAATCACCCTCCTCTCACGTGCATTCCTGTCCCTGATCTGTGTCAGCATCCCCAGGGCAAGACAATCCTGTTTCCCCAACAAAACCGATTATGCACATCAGGCCTAGGGATTAATTACCAGGCACAGGGTCAGGAGCCAATCAAACCGGGCGGGATGGCGGGACAGGAGCAGGAATGGGGGAGAGCCAGGAGAGAGGCTGGAGGCCATCCGGCTTTGAGGGTGGGCTGCCTCGCGCTCACTCTTCCACCTGCCCTCGCTGAGACCCGGGCCTCTCTCTCTCTGTGCTCCCCTTTCTCCCCACTTGCCCTGTCCTGGGGAAGCGGGCCGCCAGCACACAGCACCATGCAGAGGCACAGCAGGAAGAGGAGATAAGTCCAAAGGCCAGGGGCCCCCAGTTCCGGGTTCCCCCTGAATTTCCCTCCCGAACAGAATCTATCCATCACGTATGGATCCCGGGTAGTCATATGCCACAGCTCTCTGTTGGACTCAGGCCCCTCCAACAGCTCCCCTGATACAGCAGCATCTTCTCAGTAGGGAGAGAGTGGGGATCTGGTCACAGCTCATGCTGGCATTGAGCTCCTCTGCCCTAATCATCACTTCTGCCCGTCCAAGGCTGCCTGGACCACCCTATCGGGGCAGTGCCCCCAGCCCACCCTCCGGTCATGGGTCTTCTCACCTCAGGACGAGGCTGCCTTGACTTCCTCCCAGCCAACCTCCTGCAGCTTCTGCCATCCCAGCCTCCCCGTAGCCCTGGCCCAGAGCGTCCCTGAACTGCCATCCCAGCTGGCCCCCCCTTCAGGTACCGCTGCAGGATGGGCAGGACAGGCCAGGAGGGAAGGGGCGGCGCGCTTGCCTGTACTCCAGGGAGAACCTGGTCAGCTCCCGGTTGTTGTGCAGCCACTTGAACTCCAGCGGCCAGCTGCCCTCGGCCATGCACGTGAGCACCAGGCGGTTGCCTTCCAGATGCACCTGCGTCCGCGCCGGCTCCGTCTTGAAATAGGGCGGCACGTCATCTGCGGGAAACAGAGACACCGAGGCGCCGGTTACCACCTCTCACCTGCCTGCAGCCGCTCAGCTGGAGCCCGGCCTCTGGGAGGCAGCCCGGGCAGGAGCAGCGGGGAACGGGCGAAGGTCCTGTGCCCGGGAAGGGCTGGAACGCGGGTCAGGGCTCGTACGCAGAGCGGGTTCTCCCTGCCTGCCTCCTCCCAGAAGCCCCTGGGCCCACCGCCTTGGCTGCCACCCCGACGCTCCAGGACTCGTGGGCTCTCCCGCGTCGGGATCCCCATCCATCCAACATGCTTTGCTTCTGGTTTCTCCTTCCAGAGAAGGAGGAAGGGTCGGGGGAGCACTTCTGCACTGTAGCCAAAGGGGAAATAAACGTCACATGGAAAAGGGGGGAAAGCGGGACGGATAAACCGGGAGACTGGGGCTGACACACAGCTACCAAGGCCCCACTGTGCGGGGCGGGGAACGCTGCTCGGGCTCTGCAATGCCTCACACGGGAACAGGAGCTCAGAAAGGCCGCACGCCTGTATATGTACAACTGATTCACGCTGCTGTGAAGCGGAAGATAACACAACACTGTAAACCAACTGAACTCCGACAAAAATTAACTCTAAAAAGTAAAAAGATAAACATCTCAAAGGAAGCAGGGAAGGACCCCTGCGTTGGCAGGAGCGGCGGGTGAGGGGCAGCCTGAGTCCTGCTTCGCAAGGCTGCGGGAAACCCTCCCGAAAGGCGCCAGGGGCGGGGGTTCCTCTAGCGGGCGCCCCTCCACCGCCAGGCTGCTTGATCTTCCACCCGAGGTTGTGGGCCAGCCTGCCTCGACCTCCTCGCTCACACCAGGTTGGCTGTGGGGCCAGAAGAAGTGCCGCCGCCTGGGCTGTGGGCCTGGGGTCCAGCCCTTGCTCTAATCTCTTCCCTGTCCCTTTGACCTGACTCAGCCCAGCCAAGCACAGCCCCCTGCAGCTCCCCTTGACACAGACAGTGCAGGCAGGACCCCAGGCTTCAGGGGACCACTTAGACCAAAAGCTTTGGGTGGAAACAGAGGCTTTCTGTCTTCCGGCCAGTTGGAAAAGGGGCAGAAGTGAAGTAGACGAAGGGGTTGACAAAGGAACTGGGAGACCCAGCAGCGGGGAGAGGGCCTCCACGCCCATCCTTGAGCAGACCTGTGCTTTAGGGGAGGGTCTGGGCTGGGGGAGGGGCCCACACTGGAAACAACCCAGGGACCAAAGCACGACTAGGTTCTGGGTCGTTCCAGGGGCTTTAACATCCTCTCACCGTATCTAGCGCAAGCCCACAGCCAGACAGGATCAAAATCCACCTTTCAGAGAGGGGTTAGAAACCCGCCCGGGGTCACACAGCTGGAAGGCAAGCAGCCAGCCCCGCAGGCTGAGCACTCAACCCTGCACTTGACCATGAAGGCGAAATGGGGAGGAAGATGGGTTTAAGGCACCACACGCAGACTCAACGCCTTTGCGTCTGAGGGATGGAGGAAGCGAGCTCCAGGAAGCACTGTTCACCAGCTCATCCAGCGAGCTCGCTCTGTGCGGGGGCTCTGATCACCTGCTCTCAGGGGTACGGCCGGGGACCCCGCAGCCCTGAGCTGCAACCAAGGCGAGTCAGGTCCAGGCCTGAAAGTGAAAAGTGAAAGAAAAGTCGCTCAGGCGTGTCCTACTCTTTGCCACTCCGTGGACTGTAGCCCACCAGGCTCCTCCGTCCATGAGATTTTCCAGGCAAGAATACCAGAGTGGGGAGCTGTTTCCTTCTCCAGGAGATCTTCCCGACCCAGGGACTGAACCTGGGTCTCCCGCATTGGAGGCAGACACTTTACCCTCTGAGCTTGCCAGACCCCAATCCAAGCACTTTCCACCCATCACCCTGCAAGAGGGGTGGGTGGTGCTCAGAGCCAGAAAGCCGCTGGCAAATCCGGCACTGGGCATCGACCTCCAAGCCTTGTGGGAGAGGGGTCCTGGCACCACACCCTGTCTGTGCTCAGCTGCCTGGCTGTGGACACGCATTCATCTCGCTGAGGCTGAGTTTCTCCATCAGGAGACACTGCGATATCTTAAGAGTTAAATGAGATAGTGTTAGTCACTCAGTCGTGTCCAGCGCCTTGTGATTCCATGAACTGTAGCCCACCAGACTCCTCTGTCCGTGGAATTCTCCAGGCAAGAACACTGGAGTGGGTTGCCACGCCCTTCTCCAGGGGATCTTCCTGACCCAGGGGTTGAACGCGGCATTGCAGGCAGACTCTTTGCCGCCTGAGCCACCAGGGAAGCCCGTTGTTAAATGAGATAACAATTGTGAAAATGCTAAGTCTGTGCCCGGCCCAGAGTAAACGTTCTGCAAACGTTCATTTCTTTTCCAACATCAGAGAATTGGTGCTCCTGCCAGGGAAGGGGTTCCATCACCCTCAGCGCTGGCTGACGCCCCAGACAGACTTCGGTGTGAGAGTTAACGATCCACTAGGAGCCCGACAGTGGAAATCACAAGGCACTATTCCACAGGCCTCAGATATGGGACCAGGCAAAGAAGAGAAAGGGGCACTTGTCTGGGGTCGAGAGGCAGTGACTTGAGGGTGCGAGGGAGTGAACTCAGTGCAGCCTGGCAGGCCATGTGGGGGCTGTGCAGGGGCTGGGGGAGCAGGGCCCCTCCTGCAGCCCAGGTGGAATCTGGAGAATCAGTGGGGCTTGGAGGCCTGGATCCCCGCTCTATACTCTCACCCTCAGATTTAACCAGGGTTGGGCATCCTTGGGTTTCAGATAAGTTTACGCATTTGTGACAAAGCCTCACTCTGAGCTCATGCACAGAGGAACAACTCAGGACAAGCCGAATGTCGGCTTGGGGCCCAGGTCCACCAGCTGGCTGCAGAGATTCTCACCCAACCCCAAGGTCTCTCCATCTTCACTAAAGACTGTGGGGAGTCTTCCTGGAACCCCAACCCTGCTACAGACCCTCACTGTGGGGGCCACTGGCGGGCAGGCTGGGGGGTGGTCCGATGGTGGCTGGAGGGCAGGTGCAGACGTGCAAGGGGCGCACCCTGGACCACCCTGCCCTCGGCATCTCTCCGCGGGCGCCCATGTTCCCAGCTCGGAGCTGACGCTGCTCACTGGCACGTCTGCCCCTCACTCTTAGCAACGGTCGTGTGAGCACGCTGCCTTAGACGCTGAAGCGTTGCCTCTCCTAGAGTGTCCTGAGGGGTGCCTGCCACTCCTCAGTCCCCCATTTCTGGGGCCCTCACGCATCTCTGGAGCTGGTGAAGGGCGGAGAGGCAGGCAGGCACTCATTTGCCAAGAAAAACGATTCCCCACCCTCGGAGGCAGCCGGCTCCTCTCAGCTTAACAAATGGGCACATTCGCACTTCAAAGGCGCGTTCATACTCTCCAGCAGCTTTCAAGGGCCCTTTGAATCGCGTTCTTAAAAACCCTCCGTTAGCTCCTGTCAGCCCTCGTTTGTTTTAAAACAATAACGCTCCCAGCCCCCAGAGATCAGGTCCCTCGGAGGTGGGCTGA
>SJYC01114636.1:0-11054 GCA_006408675.1 Madoqua kirkii | reverse complement strand
TTTTCTGAATGTGGAGCTTTAAGCCAACTTTTTCACTCTCCTCTTTCACTTTCATCAAGAGGCTTTTTAGCTCCTCTTCACTTTCTGCCATAAGGGTGGTGTCATCTGCATATCTGAGGTTATTGATATTTCTCCCGGCAATCTTGATTCCAGCTTGTGTTTCTTCCAGCCCAGCATTTCTCATGACGTACTCTGCATACAATTTCAAGAAGCAGGGTGACAATATACAGCCTTGACGTACTCCTTTTCCTATTTGCAACCAGTCTGTTGTTCCATGTCCAGTTCTAACTGTTGCTTCCTGACCTGCATACAGATTTCTCAGGAGGCAGGTCAGGTGGTCTGGTATTCCCATCTCTTTCAGAATTTTCCAAAGTTTATTGTGATCCACACAGTCAAAGGCTTTGCCATACTCAATAGAGCAGAAAGAGATGTTTTTCTGGAACTCTCTTGCTTTTTCCATGATCCAGCGGATGTTGGCAATTTGATCTGTGGTTCCTCTGCCTTTTCTAAAACCAGCTTGAACATCAGGAAGTTCACGGTTCACGTATTACTGAAGCCTAGCTTGGAGAATTTTGAGCATTACTTTGCTAGCGTGTGAGATGAGTGCAACTGTGCGGCAATTTGAGCATTCTTTGGCATTGCCTTTCTTTGGAATTGGAATGAAAACTGACCTTTTTCAGTCCTGTGGCCACTGCTGAGTTTTCCAAATTTGCTGGCATATTGAATGCAGCACCTTCACAGCATCATCTTTCAGGATTTGAAACAGCTCTACTGGAATTCCATCACCTCCACTAGCTTTGTTCATAGTCATGCTTTCCAAGGCCCACTTGACTTCACATTCCAAGATGTCTGGCTCTAGATGAGTGATCACATCATCATGATTATCTGGGTCTTGAAGATCTTTTTTGTACAGTTGGTTGGAAATCCAAGGATTTCATAAAGACCTAAGCACTAACCAGCAATGTGGAGCGTCCCCGCGCAGTACTGCTTTCTTCCTGCAGGTGACAGCAGAGGACCCCTGGGCCAGCAGAGCCCACGCGTGTGACCGGAGGGCATTAGAGATTTCAGAGAGAAGGGTATGCGCTGCCACCACTGCAGCTGGTGCTAAGTCGCTTCAGTCGTGCCCGACTGAGGGCAGCCACCGGGGTCCTCTGTCTACAGGATTCTCCAGGCAGGAATACTGGAGTGGGTTGCCATTTCTGTCTCCAAAAGGGTATGAGACCACAAGCGTGATCTGTGGAAACCAAGAGGTCGACAGCTATAGTTAGTTAAGAGAGCCTCAGCTGCAAGTCAGTCGCGCGCATACCGTCAGGAGAATGAAGGCCGGCCTGCAGTGTACTCTGTAGCGATGAAGAGTAAGGAGGCATCACAGGCGTCTGAGAGGGCGGCTTAGAAGCCTTAAGCTTTGAGAAAATCCTTCCTCCTCTGTCTGGGACTCTGGCCTGGAATGCAGGCGATCTGAGTGCTAGCTCCCCGCTAACGCTGCTGCCTAGCGCAGGCTGGCGCAGCACTGGGCTGTGATCCTGTTTAGAACAAGGGCTCTGGGTTCTGTACAGGGCCTCCCTGGTGGCTCAACTTTTCTCCCAGCCGCAGCGTCTAGGATTCCTCCAGGCCTGGCGGCCACTAGCCCGTACCTGCTCCCCTTCTGGATGTTTCTCCACCTGTGACAGGGCTCGACCCCCTTTGTAGAGTTTCATTCCCAGTCTCCACCCCAGGGTCCACGGCCGCCTCTGGCGGGCTCTCTGGTCCTCTTTTGCCCTCACCTCACCTCACCTGTGGCGCATCCTTGGTTTTCGACGGCAGTGCGTGTTGTTTTCTCTCTCTCACTTTAACTCCTAACCTGGGTCTCTCTCTGGATTGACTTTTGTCTGTCTTCCACTCAGTCCCCCTCCCATCTTCCCAAGCCACAGGGATTAACAGAGTTTACCTATTTTAACTTCCCTGGTGGCTCAGATGGTAAAGTATCTGCCTACAGTGTAGGAGACCTGGGTTCGATCCCTGGGTGGGGAAGATCCCTGTACGGCCGCCTCTGGCGGGCTCTCTGGTCCTCTTTTGCCCTCACCTCACCTCACCTGTGGCGCATCCTTGGTTTTCGACGGCAGTGCGTGTTGTTTTCTCTCTCTCACTTTAACTCCTAACCTGGGTCTCTCTCTGGATTGACTTTTGTCTGTCTTCCACTCAGTCCCCCTCCCATCTTCCCAAGCCACAGGGATTAACAGAGTTTACCTATTTTAACTTCCCTGGTGGCTCAGATGGTAAAGTATCTGCCTACAGTGTAGGAGACCTGGGTTCGATCCCTGGGTGGGGAAGATCCCTGGGAGAAGGAAATGGCAACCCACTCCAGTACTCTTACCTGGAAAATCCCACGGACAGAGGAGCCTGGTGGGCTACTATCTATGGGGTCGCACAGAGTCGGACATGACTGAAGCAACTTAGCAGCAGTAGCAAAATCACCTGAGTTTAGGGGACTTGCCTGGCTGCTCAGTGGTTAGGACTTGGTACCCTTGCTGCAAGGGCCCTGGTTCAGTCCCTGTTTGGGGAACTAAAAATCCCATAAGCCAAGCAATGTGGCCAAAAGAAAACAAAAAATTGGAGATAACTTGAAAAGTGAAAAGGTAACATACTTTATACAACAAATATTTGAATTTAAAGAGGTAATTTAATTTTCACAGTCAATATTAGATTTTGCAATGCACACTTTTCCCCAAGAATGCCAAAAATAAGAAATAAGAAAAAAATACATACAAATTTATCCCTAAGCCCTTGATACTGAGACTAAAAATCACTCATCCTCAGGATTCCCTGCAAGAAACGTGTAGAAAGCTTTGTGTGGAAAGGAAACTATGTGTCCTTGTCTGGCTCTTGCTATGTCTTGGCACCTCTTCTCTTTCAGTTTTTAGTTTTGGGGATCACTTTCTCAGCAGTAACTGACCTTTTTCTTTTTTAATAAATGTTTGTCATTTTCAAAACATAAATTGCTTTGCACACAGTCAGGTTTGATCCATCTGCTGTGACTGCTGTTGACCAGGCCAGCCCCGAGTGGAGTTTCGTAGCCAGAAGACTCACACACCCTACCTGTACTGCAGATTGTGGCAGAATTCTGCAACGATCACAGCAATGCAGCTTTTTAGTGGATGGCCTTTAGAACAAAAGTCCTTTTTATATCATGTGGTTTGGGGACTGGGCAGTTAAAGCCTGAACACTTCCTGTAACGTCCAGGTTCCTAGATCCTCCTAGAGGCTAGATTATTCTACAGAAAGGAGAGTGAACCTGGAATTGGATAAACCTAGATTTGAATTTATGCTCCACTGTTTTTAGTCTGAGGGATGCTAAGCGAGCTTTTTCACATTTCTGAGCTTCTGCTTCCTTTTCCCTGTGATGGGAATGCTGCCTTAGAGCAGGATTTCTTAGCCTTGGCACTCTTGCACTTCTTGGTGATGCGAGCAATCCTCTGCACTGCAGGGTGTGTGGCCGCATCCTTAGCCCCTCTCCCCTCTAGACCCCAGTAGTGTGTCTCTAGTTGTGACGACCAAAAATCTCTCAGACTTTGCTCAGTGGACCCAGCATTAGAATTTACCTCTGGTTGACAAACACTGCCCTACAAAACATGAAGATTAAAAATAATATTTGTGAAGTACTTCATATATGGAAATAACTAGTTATTAACTGGCACCCTCTTGGATGTCATTTTCCACTGTGATTTGAGTTAGCATTTGGGATACTTAGAACAAAGCTACACAGATCAGTGAGATAGGAGCTAGGAGCCAGGAGCCCAGCAATGGTAAGAAGGATATAAGGGGTCACTGAGCTGGAGTCAGGCATGAAAGCAATCATGATAATAGATGTTGGGGGCAGAGATTATAGGGTCCTGCTGAACATTTGAATTACTGATATCTCCACCAGCCTCTTTTAATTAGGCAGAGAGGAGAGGGGTGTTTTTGTTGGGGAAGGGGGCAAATGATTTGATTTGGGAGGACAGCAGCACTCTGGAGAGATGGCATTCGTCAATGACTGACACTGTTGAGTTTCTATCAGCAACAAACAGGAACAAATGAGAGCCTTCCAGGAGACTGTCTTCCTGAGAGAAATACATATTGCAGTTCAGGATCTGTTATTCTTTCAGCAAGATCTTAAAAATGCCTCCCAAGAGAAAGTTCAGTTTTCAATTGTCTCCTCTCCATTGTTGTGTTATTGTGCATTGTGCAATATTTCACCATGATTTACAACGTGGTATATGAATTATTAGCTGAGGAATCCAGAAATCTGTGCCCATATTCTCCTCTGCAACTATAAATATTTCCTTGGAAATCTTTGTGGCAATACATACTCTATACTCTGGGTACTGCTCCATGTAGTCTGGACGGTTCTATAAATTACCTTGAAAGGAAAAGGGTAGTAACTGTGAGTCATGGCACCACATGCCGCTATAAACAAACTGGGGTGGGCTCAGTGACATTTCGAAGTCACTCAGAAGTGTTTTGTGAGGTCACCTGTCCTGTTAGATGCATATTCTTATGAATGGTTTCTCTGCCTTTTTAATTTTTTTCTTTTTTTTTTTTTTTTTGGAGAGAAGATGAAGAGGAACTGATGGGGAAGGAATCGGGGAAGGAGAGGCAGGGGGAAGATGCGTCAGCACTGGCAATTAAATTTATTAACTCAATTACCTGGGGTACTCATAAAAGCGATAATCATGAGGCCATCTAAAAGGCATTAGCTGCCTTACTGCTGATGGGGCCCTTGCCAACATGAAATGGGACCAGATGCTCTCGGTGGGTGCTGGCAGCTGTTTGGTAGCATAGAAGCAAATAGGTTGCACTCGGGCAGGGCATCTGGACTAACGGCAAACATGCTTTGTATTTACAGAGTGTCTTTATTCAAGGAATAGCAATCCATGCTTTGCAAAAAAAAAAAAAAAAGAATGCATGAACCCCTATGGGCTTCCCCTGGGGAGACAGGATGATCACTTTATGGATGGCAAAAGCTAAACACAGAAGCCCACAGGTGTGTGTCTTCACAGGCCATCTGTGACAGACGGAGCTCTCACGTCTCAGCTGACACATGCCCCGGGTCTTCCTTGTCCCTCCCAGCTCTGCAGCTCAGGCCACTCAAGAAGTTTCAGTGCCCATTTTAAATCTGCCAAACGAAGTATCCAGACAGCTGCTCAGGAAGAGGCATCAACTCTATGCTCTGAGGTCTAGAATTCTATGAACAATTACAGGGTGATCCTCTGACTGCTAAGACTTCAGGGATGGCATTGAGTGTTTTGGTCTTTCTTTTTTTCAAGTACCATGTATTTATTGAAAACATGTGAAATTGGAGAAGCAAAGTCATGGAAAACAGTATTGTCCCACACAGAGCTCTCAGGACACAGTGAAAAAAAAAAATAAACAAAAAATAGCTGGCATTCATAATACCTCTAGGCAACTGTGATGGGTACACACAGTCTGATATATTTGTGGATGGAAAGGAGAGACCTTTTGGAAGTCAGGAGAAGGGCATGACCAAGCTAGATCATAAGGAATATCAAGAGATAACCAGATAAAGAATGAAGAATATTGATGATGTCATACAAATGGCAGATACATCTAAAGCTCTAGTGGCACAAAAGCATTCTCCATTACAAGAACAGCAAATGGTTCCAGAATTTAGGAGATAGGAAAGATGATGAAGAAAGGGAAAATAGAGAAAGATGAATTGAAAAATTATGTAAAGGACTAGATTGGCACAGGCACATGAAGGATTTCAGATTGTGTGCTTTAGGACAACTAAAGGTTAAAAGACACAGTTTTCCCCTTCATAAAGGTCATATTGCTGGCATTCTGAAAGCAAGTAAAATTGGAAATGAGGCCAACACACGGCAGCTGCAGTAATCCAGAACTGAGTGATGATAGTCTGGCAGTGTGCAAGAAAAATGGCAGGATTTTAGAAATACACAGTAAACGGGCTCCTCGAGACTTGATTGTTGGGATGAGGACACCAAGTGATCTGAATCGACTGGCAGTTCTTGCTAGAGCTGGTCTATTTCTGATTTTCTCTTACTCAGAAGCATACCCACTGGGGTCCTAACCCGTGGTGACTTCAGTGTGCCAGGACGTGCCTATTTGACAGGCCTTGAACTATAATATTTCCTCGTCTGGGCCATTGTGGCTGTCAAAGTTAGGGCCCAGATAAAGTTGCACTTACAATTTCAGGAAAAACATTAACCTTCCATTTCTTAGAGACCAAAAGCTCCTTTTTTGATATTTATCAGTTATATAAACCTTGAAGATTGTCAGCAGCTTAATACACTCTAAACAACTGACAAACCTGAAGAATCTCCAGGTGCTCGTCTTGCTGATGGCTATATTGCAGTGATGGCTCTGATGGGGCAAGGGCGGACAGAGGTGATGATGTTGATATTTTTAACCCCTGCTTTGCATCCATGGGGTCGCAGAGAGTCGGACATGACTGAGTGATTTTCTCTCAGAAAGAGGGTTTCCCAGTGGTAAAGAACCCACCTGCCAATGCAGGAGAAAAAAGAGGTTCAGTAAAGAAGGTACTTCTCATGAAGAATATGAAAGGGCTCACCTTGCTATCTATGATCCTTTCAGTAGCATAGCTTACTATACTAGAATTAAAATGAAAGAAACTGGATCCAAGCAGAAGATAAAATGCTTCCCTGGTGGCTCATGGAACTAAACAATGGAAGATAGAATAATTGATTTGGTTGATATTTCTTTAATTATTGATAGAGAGATCAAGTTAAATATTTTGAATATTTGTCATACTGGTTATCTTCTTCAATGATTGCTTGTTTCCTATTTATATTTGTGGTGCTTTTTCCTGGAGGAGGAAATGGCAACCCACTCCATTATTCTTGCCCGGAGAATCCCATAGGCAGAGGAGCCTGGAGGGCTAGGATCCATGGGGTCATAGAGTCAGACACGACTGAGTTATTGAGTACACTTGCACGTGGTGCTTTTTACTTATACATTTTCTTTTTTTTTATTTTTGTGGTGAACACACCTCAAGGTGACCTTCAATAAGTCATGCCCTTAAACAATCGCCTCCTAATAGAATATGAGGAAGGTGATGGGATTACACTGCATTATGTAAGACTGTCTTAGCAGATGGAAGTGAAATTCCCCATGGCACTGAAAAAGTAAGTCACCATGTTGCAAGAGGGCCTTTAAGAGGGTCGTGTGTGAAGGAATTGCTGGTGGCATCTGGGAGCTGAGATTGTTTCCTGGTTGACAGTCTGCAAGAAAATAGGGATTTACATCCTACAACCCAATGGAATTGAATTTTGCCAGCAACTACATCAGCTCCAGAACACAGCAATATGACACCTTGATGGTAGCCTTGTGAGAGTCAGAGAGTGAGGGGAGAATGCTTCATGCCTGGACTCCTAAACCACAAAACCAGATGGCAAATGTACGTTGCTTAAGCTGCAAAGTCTGTGGTAATTTATTTCCCTGTAATAGGTAACTAATGACAACTATAATTGCAATAACTGTCATCTGATCAAATCTATTTTTTTTCCTATGATTTTTCCCACTGCTTTAATTATGCACAAATATGCAGCCCATATCAAGGTCATGAAATAGTCACCTACTGGTATGTTCAAGCTCAGAATAAATGACTGGTATTTGCTCAAAAAGAAAATCAAAGAAGCTTCCTCATTACCAATTCATCCATTTTTTTCATTCACTTATTCATCCCAATAAAACTACCAACCTCCTTAACATCAATTAAATACAAAGTACATCATAAATGAGCTACAGTTCTGTCTTTGAGAGGTTGTGGTCAGGTGCAGATAGAGACTGTCCATAAACAAATATTTTCTCTACAATGGGATAAAAGCTTCAGTGGAAGCATATATATTAATTAATATCAATATCTAAGGCAAAATTATTTTTCTGAGTGAAAAATAATGCAGAAAGATTTCAAAAAGAGGTATTTTTGACCTAAATCTCAAAATATGAATATGAGTTTTTCAAGCATTAAAGAAAAGTGCAAGATACTCCAGGAAGAAGAAAAAAAAATGTGTACAAATGTATGAAAACATTTCAATTAGGTTTTAAGCTCCATGAGGGTGAATCCATTCCTGACTTCACCACTTTTACAACACCAGCACCTGTGCTCCTTACTCTAATAAAGCAACATGTTCTGAATACATGAAAAAATGAAGACATGCAATCATGTAAGAAATAATCACAAATGTTCAGGAAACAGAAGCAGGTTTGCTGTGACTGGACCATGATGGGGGGTGGTGACCAGTGTGAGTGACGGTGGTGTGGGGAAGGAAGAGCCGTTTATGAAGAGGCGTTATGTTTTCCTGGGGGCTCAGAATCTACCTGCAATGCAGGAGACCTGGGTTCGACCCCTGGGTTGGGAAGGTACCCTAGAAAAGGGAATGGCTACCCACTCCTGTATTCTTGCATCTGGAGAATTCAATGAACAGAGAGTCTGCTGGGCTTCAGTCCATGGGGTCGCAAAGAGCCGGACATGACTGAGCAACTGATTTTTTTTCCACATTTGATAGGTATTCTTATCATATGTTAAATGGAATGACTGGCCACTTTTATTTGATAATAGTTACTCATTTTGTACAAGAGCTTTGTAATGTGACCATAGATACATAAAAATAATGATTTCTTTTTTAAATAAAAACTCACTCTATTAAATTTTTCTTCTGACAATAAGCCAAACATACAGTTAAGATGACATGGTTTTAAAAGCATTGGCAGGGGTGTCAATATAGGTAAACTGTAAAAAGCAATGTAAGACTGCAGCCCTGGCACCAAGGGAGTTCACTACCTGGGTTCATGCACTGCGAGGCTTTGTCCTTTCTAGATTCTGTTGACTGTAGCAATGCCAACAGCTTAATCTATGGTCCTGACCTTGTTGTTCTATAAACCTTTCAGGATAATATGGGGTCTATGTTGGGTGCTGGTGTTCCAAATGGTGGCCATACAGTTTGCAGGTTATTTTTTAAAATTATTGGTGTGATTCCCTGTGATGTTCTTTCTGATATAATTTCTCAGGAATGACTACCATAATTATCATCTTCTTGACTGTTAGAATCTGGAGTTGAGAAGCACTGAGCACTTAATACATTATGAAGACGGACTTGAAAGAAGATTGCAATGATACAGTTCCTCTCTTCTGTGTTCCCTAGGAATTGAGTTGAGACCAGAAATTTCCTATCAAGGTAAAATTTGCTGAACAAAACATCTAAGGTTGCTTCCTGACCCGAATCGCTCATAATGAAGTAAAATCATCTGTCTTAGGTCTAGAAGAAAACAATATCTCCAAGAGATATACAAATGAATACACACATACCATAAATATGGTAGCTTTAAAGAGATTTTGCTGAGCTGATATCATTTAAAAAAGCCCAGTGATCATCTGTGCCACCCTTAGCACCCGACGATGCAATCCTGGGCCTTTAGCACTTGACAGCAATACAAGTTTGTTTGCATTTACATTCTCATTATTGGAGGCATTCTACCATTGGGAAAGATTTAAATTTCCATTAAAAAAATGCAAAGACTCTGGAGCTGACATGAACGTGCTCATCAGATGACAAGTTATGACCAGGGCCGCCTTGGTGTGGTGGCCTCCATTCACCAATTCTAGCAGGAGGTCCGGGCATCAGCTGCGAAGTATTCACTTCCCTTTCAGTGAAATGCCTTTTGAAATGTAACAGTAGATAAATGTGACTGGGGTTCCACAGCAATCTTGTTAAATACTTGTCTGAGGGACTCAAAGTAACCCATGTTTGCTGATGGATTTGCATCGGCGCTTTGTCTCCTTGTTCTCCAGTTCCACTCCGCTGGTGTTTCCTGGCATTCGAGAAACTGACAGTTAAGTTCATGATTATGAGGCACCTAGTTTCGGTCTGATGAGTTAAGGTTCTGGAAGTTAAAGAGATCTATGAGCAATGCCATGGAAATCCGATCAGTTAACTAAAAACATGCCCACAGGAATTGCCTGGCTGTTGGTAGATAAGACTAAGCCATCTTCAAGCTTCATAAAAATTATAAATATAAGCACCAATTGGCTTCTTCTGAGTTACTTATGCTTTTGGTTCTTTGTACCAAATTCTGCAGTTGTTATTTGCTTTCATGAACTAGTAAATAATAGGTAGTGAGTTCCAAAGACTCAAGAAAAAATGTAGGAGTTTTATAAATGATATAGTATAATATGAGGCTCCCCTGATAGCTCCATTGGTAAAGAACCTGAGTGCAATGCAGGAGACCCTGGTTAGATTCCTGGGTCTGGAAGATCCCTTGGAGAAGGGATAGGCTACTCACGCCAGTATTCTTGGGTTTCCATTGTGGCTCAGCTGGTAAAAAATCCACCTGCAATGTGGGAGACCTAGGTTTCATCCCTGAGTTGGGACGATCCCCTAGAGAAGGGAAAGGCTACCCACTCCAGTATTCTGGCCTGGAGAATTCCATGGACTAGTCCATGGGGTCACAAAGAGCCAGATATGACTGAGTGAATTTCACTTTCATAGTATATTATAATTAAATATGATAATATCCCCATATTCCTCTATCTATCCCCCTCTATATTCCTGGAGAATGTTAAATTCCTCTAAAATATTGTATTAGTCATGGTTTACCTCAATGCAGGGGCCACTCGTTTGAGTACGAGAAAGCTAGTTTTAATCTGAAGAAATACTGTGATGCATTAAAATGATATTCAAAGCAATAAGTGAAAACCATATTTAATCTGGGTGAGGATAAATGCTGAGAAAAGAGAGACTTAACACTCAAAACTAATTGAAGAGTGTTAGTTGAGCTAGTATTATTATGCAAAATGATTACATACAGATTCTCAGCAACATGAATTAAATAAGTAAAGGTCTAAAGCACTGTGAAAAGTATATGTGGTAGAGTGAATCTAGGTAAATGGGTAACACAGTTAAAACTAATTTTTAAAATGAAGAAAGTAAAATGAAAAACATATAAAATTTAAAGACAAATATTCTTAAGTGAAAGGAGTATATTATATTTGAGTATGAAACAATTTACTCAAAGTAAAATAGAAACGTGTAACAACTA
>SJYC01114634.1:0-10517 GCA_006408675.1 Madoqua kirkii | reverse complement strand
GTCAAAGGCTTTGGCATAGTCAATAAAGCAGAAATCGATGTTTTTCTGGAACTCTCTTGCTTTTTCCATGATCCAGCGGATGTTGGCAATTTGATCTCTGGTTCCTCTGCCTTTTCTAAAACCAGCTTGAACATCAGGGAGTTCATGGTTTACGTATTGCTGAAGCCTGGCTTGCAGAATTTTGAGCAT
This sequence comes from Madoqua kirkii, assembly GCA_006408675.1. Taxonomy (NCBI): domain Eukaryota; kingdom Metazoa; phylum Chordata; class Mammalia; order Artiodactyla; family Bovidae; genus Madoqua; species Madoqua kirkii. The sequence continues at coordinate 10,328 of SJYC01114634.1, read as the reverse complement.
TACTTTACTAGCATGTGAGATTAGTGCAGTTGTGCGGTAGCTTGAGCATTCTTTGGCATTGCCTTTCTTTGGAATTGGAATGAAAACTGACCTTTTCCAGTCCTGTGGCCACTGCTGAGTTTTCCATATTTGCTGGCATATTGAGTGCAACACTTTCACAGCATCATCTTTCAGGATTTGAAACAGCTCAACTGGAATTCCATTACTTCCACTAGCTTTGTTCATAGTGATGCTTTCTAAGGCCCACTTGACTTCACATTCCAAGATGTCTGGCTCTAGATTAGTGATCAGATCATCATGATTATCTGGGTCGTGAAGATCTTTTTTCTAAGTTCTTCTGTGTATTCTTGCCACCTCTTAATATCTTCTGCTTCTGTTAGGTCTAGACCATTTCTGTCCTTTATCGAGCCCATCTTTGCATGAAATGTTCCCTTGGTATCTCTGATTTTCTTGAAGAGATCTCTAGTCTTTCCCATTCTGTTGTTTTCCTCTATTTCTTTGCATTGATTGCTGAAGAAGGCTTTCTTATCTCTTCTTTGGCACTCTCCATTCAGATGCTTATATCTTTCCTTTTCTCCTTTGCTTTTCGCCTCTCTTCTTTTCACAGTTGTTTGTAAGGCCTCCCCAGACAGCCATTTTGCTTTTTTGCGTTTCTTTTCCATGGGGATGGTCTTGATCCCTGTCTCCCGCAAAATGTCGTGGTCTAGGTTGGACCAATACTTAAAGGCGGGGGAAGCACGTTTCTTCACACTTTGCTCCAACTTCTTATTTCACTTCTGGTGTCCTCATTTTTCTCTACAGGATCCATGGAAGACCAACGACCCCATAAACAGGTGTAGGGATAAGTGTAGGGATAAGCTTGGGATAGATCTGGTCACTGGTGGGACCTAGACTGCTGGTTGGATGGAAGCAATCATTTAAGAACCGCATCCCCATTGGCTCATCTTAAATTCTGTCTTGGTCTTACTTTCACCTACCTGCCTCTAATCGGTGTCCAGTGGGAGTCTTAACAAATGTCACGGCACCATATTACCTTTTAGGAGGAAATCGATTTGGGCGAAGGCTGGTGGGAATGCCATACCCCTTGTGATGCCCACAAAGCTTCCAGCTAAAAGCCCCGGGGAAACGTGGCCCCTTCTGCCTTCCCTTACAGCAGGCTCCATTCCTCCTAATCATCAGCTCCAAGAAGGTGTATGGGGTGTCTGGCCAGTCGACTACCTCTGGAACCCTCTGAACTGGGTTGCCCGTCGCCTTCTCCAGGCCCTTCTCTCGCCTCTCTGCCTCCTGGGTTCTTACTCCCCAGGCTCTGAAATGCGGGTGTTTCCTGGTTCCTGTTCTCAGCCTTCTCACACCCACGCTTTCCCTTCGGTTAGAAGATCCACTTTTTTTCCCCTGCTGTCAGCTGTTGCTTAGATAGCTGATGCCTCCCAGATCTTTCAGCCTCCTCTCTTGCCTGAATGAACTGACCTGATTTTGACGGCTGCCAGGCTGCAAGGTGTTCCCAGGTGGCGTGAGTGGTAAAGAACCCGCCTGCCAGTGCAAGGGACACGAGAACCATGGGTTTAATCTCTGGGTCGGGAAGGTCCCCTGGAGAAGGAAATGGCAGCCCACTCCAGGATTCTTGCCTGGAGAATCCCATGGACAGAGGAGCCTGGCGGGCTACAGTTCACAGGGTAGCAAAGAGTCGGAAGCGATGAGAGTGACTTAGCCCGCACCCACAGGCTCGTAAAAGTCAAAAGACCCAAAGCTGAACGCAGGTCTCTGCAGGTTCATAGAACCCTCCTAATTCTCCAGCACAGTTAGTAGCGTTGTCCCTCATCCGAGCCACAGACAGTGGTGCCCTTCCGTGGCTCCTGCATCCAATCACCCATCTAACTATCCCTCACATCCACAAGATGACTCTGCCCCTTCTCCCTTCATCTCTGCTCCAGGCTTCGTCTGCCCGTCCCTGGCTGGCCTCCTGGCCTCCAGTCATTAGCTCGAGCTCCTTAATTAAAGGGATTTCCAATTATGCACTTCCTGCTACAATTCCTTCCGTGGCACCCCGTCGCCAATAGATAAAACACTCCTTAATGAGGATTGCTGTGGTTTAGTTGCTACGTTGTGTCTGGTTCTTTCGCGACCTCACTGACTGTAGCCCGCCAGGCACCTCTGTCCATGAGATTCTCCAGACAAGAATAGTGGAGTGGGTTGTCATTTCCTTCTCCAGCGGATCTTCCCGTCCCAGGGCTTGAACCCGTGTCTCCTGCACTGCAGGCGGACTTTTTACCGCTGAGCCACCAGGGAGGCCCTTAATGAGGAATACAGAGCCCTTTTGTCACTGAACCAGAAACGTGAGGAATGTTCTGGAAATACTGGTGAGATGGAAGAAGCTAGCAGCTGTGGCTTCCTACCCACCCCACCACACACAGCCTGATCCCCCGGGTCTGCTCCTATTGGCGCATCACCTGGCTTCCCCACCCACCTCCCCGGGGCACTTTGGCCGGAGCCCCGGACGCCTCCATCTCTGCGTTGTCACCTCCATCGAGTCACCTCCGCGTGACCTCTTATGCATTTTGCTGTCTGTCTGGACCAGGGCTCTCAACTGGGGGTGGGGGGACACCTCCCGGGGGGACACGTGATGCGGTCTGAAGATGTTTCCATGTGTCACGAGCGTAGCGGGCATGGAGTGGTATTAGCATCTATTGGGGAGACCCAAAGACGCTGTGATGCCCCATATAATACGCAGGACTGCCCCACGATGAGGAACGATCCGGCTCCAAGTGCCAGTGGTGAGGGGTCCCGGTCCAGACTTGGGCTGGGTCCACGTCCACGTGTTCCCGTGCTCGGGGGCCTGTCCAGGTGCCGCACACTGGTGGAGTGAACATCCCAGCGCTCTGCCCCAGCCCCAGAGCGGGAGCCAACCGCTTCCCCCAACAGGAGGCCTGGGCCCCAGAGGAGGGCTGCTGGCTGTCTCCCAGCCCCGGAGTCAGGTGCCGGGGAGGGAGGGGCCCCGGGAGCCCTGCCTTCTGGGAGAAGCGGCACCTCCAGGAGCCTACAAGCTGCTAGGGCTGGGGTAATGTTGCCAGACGTGGAGCTGCCCTTCTTACCCGCAGGGGTGCCAGGCTGGCGAGACAACAGGTCTGTTAATTAGGCTACAATGGCACCCCCGGGGATGGTTTCTCTGAGGGAAGACGAGGCCGGGGCTCCCTCTTGCACTGTTGCAGGTGGAGCCTGATGCTCGGCTCTGTCGTTTTCCAGAGAAGGGAGACGTCTGCCTGGCACTGGAGCGGCAGCGTGGGGTGTCAGAGTCTGCTCCCCGCCCCAGGCCGCCCCAGCCCAGGGAGTTCTCCGTGGCCTCAAGCCCAGCAGTTGGCCCAGATGAGCACTTAAGACATTTAATGAAGAGGGGCTGGGGCTTCCCTGGTGGCTCAGCCAGTAAAGAATCCGCCTGCCAATGCAGGAGGCCCAGTTCGATCCCTGGGTTAGGAAGATCTGGAGGACGAAACGGCACCCGCTCCAGGATTCCTGCCTGGAGAACCCCATGGACAGAGGAGCCTGGCGGGCTACAGTCCAGGGGGTCACAAAGTTTAGGACACGACTGAGTGACTAAGCATGCTCGCGTGCAGTAAAGAAGGGCGTGAACTGAGCGGGCCTCCTCTCCCCTTTCAGGGTCCGCCCTGGTCCTCTCGCCATTTCCCTGGATGCTGCATCTCTGGCTCCTGTCTCTCTTGGGGCCGCTCCCTCCAGCCCTGCCCGCAGCCGGATGCCGGCAGAGGAGCGCTCAGCCGCCCCGGACACACAGAAGTCCTCCTTTCTGCGTCCCCTTGAGTTGGGGGTGCTGACGGGGTTGTGCCAGCCACCGCATCCCAACCCACTTCCTCAGCACCTCTGGTCCTGCAGCCCTGGAAGCAGATGCCGGCAGCCTGTCTGCATCGGTCAGTGGCTGGCGACACAGGTGCGTGTGTCCCCGGCGAGAGTGTAAACAGTCTGGGAAGCCCCAAGGCCCTGGACACAGGCCCCAAGACCTTTATGACACTCCCTAGCTTCGGACCCACTGTGGTCCCCGCAGTCATACCCTGGCGGCTCCCCTTCGCTTACGTAGCTCCCTTCCCAAGGTGCTCCCTGCTGCCACGTGGACTCCCCCGGCTACAGAGCGTCGGGGACACAGACCGGACCCCAGGCACCAACGGGCACCCTCTCTGCAGACCCCGCCGGGGCACCTGGCACCGGCAGGCCCTACCCGGCCCCCTCGCCTCCTCCAGCCTGCCCTCCACTCCAGCTCCTCTCTTCACAAGGAAGGGCCTCTTTCTGAGACTCTGCCCCAGAAGAAGGGTCATTACTGCTAATGCCTTTTCTCCCCAATCTGTTGTGACTGTTTACACTCCACTTGCTAATTAGAGACTAATTAGCTGGTGCTGGAATTCATCACTTTACCAGTATTCTTGCCTGGAGAATCCCATGGATAGGAGTCTGGCGGGCCACAGTCCACGGGGTCATAAGAGTCTGCCATGACTTAGCGACTAAACCGCCACAGGAAAGATAAAGAAGCCTCGATTCACAGTGCTTGTCAATGTCCGTGGTGTGAACACTTCCAGCCTGACTCATTCCAAGTTCTCAGTGGGCACTGCTGGGCACGGGCTGGGAAGACCGGCATAGCCACCAGCCACATGTCACCAAAGCAGGACCACGGAGCAGAAAGCACTGTTGGTGGCTGTGACCGGCGGGAGCTGTAGGGGAACTGATCAGGCCAACCGGGCCCCTGAAGCCAAAGCTGCTCGGAGCGCAGGTGGTGCTGAGTCTAGGAGTGGACCTGGCCTTTGCGTGGGCGTGGGAGGAGGGGCACAGGCAGCCAGGGGTAATGTACGCCCTGGGTGAGGACCATGCGCCCACAGACACATCTTTCTTCCTAACTCCTCCTCCTCTCTCCTCCCCTATCTTGACACCTTCCTTTGCTCCCACCTTTTAGACACTTCCCAGGTGGCTCAGTGGGAAGAATCTGCCTGCCAATGCAGGAGACACAAGAGACGTGGGTTCAATCCCTGGGTTGGGAAGATCCCCTGGAGGAGGAAGTGGCAGCCCACACCAGTACTCTTGCCTGGAGAATTCCATGAACAGAGGAGCCTGGTGGGCTACAGTCCACAGAGTTGTAGAGTCGAACACAACTGAGTACATCCTTTAAATACTTGGCACGTTTCAGGCTCCCTGTCCACCCCTGTCTCTTATACACATCTAGATGTGTATAAGAGACAGCCCCCTCCCCTCCCCCACCCTTCCATAAGCCCCCCAAGGGGCTGGGAATACCTGGTCTTGAATTCAGTTCCTCCAGCACAGCACAGGGCGGAGCAGGGCTCCTGACAGAGTCCCCAGCACTCCCCTCTGACGGAGTGAAGGTGGGCATGAGTGAATGAATGAATGAATGAATGGGGGCCGAAGAGGAGCTGCGGCCAGAGAACACGGGGGCAGAACCCCCGCCCCCGCGAGCAGCCAGACAAGCTGCTGTGACTCCGTGGACCATGATGCTGGACGGGGCACAGGTCTGGGGAAGAGCATCCCTGAGGGGCGGCCAGTGCGGGAGAGATGCTCCGGGCTGGGGACCCGGCCTCTGGAAGGCCGCTGGGGTCCCTGACTGTGGGCACAGGGGAAGAGGGCGGCAGACGGAGGAAAGATGGACAGATGGAAAGAAGATTAAGTTGCAAAAAGCAGGACAGTGGACAGATAGAAGCCCAGAGAGAAGGAACGGAGCCGGGGGCGGCGGGTCCAAGGGGGGGCTGCGGGAGGAGTGGGGGGCTCGGCTTGGGGTGAGGAGGCTTGATTGCATCTCTGTGGCCCCCGGCGCGGCCTTGACTGAAATCATCCATTTGTACGACTGCTGGGAGCAGAGAGGGCCCGAATGCTGACCTCTCTTCCTCTCTCATTTCAGAACGCAAGGCTGCTGTTCCGCAAGCTCCCTCTCTGCAACGTGGCGTGGGCAGGGGAGCTGGGAGGGGCAGCCCTGACTCCTCCAAATCATCCAGGCCTCCCCGGGGCACGCCAGGAGCTCAGCGGCCTGCTGCTCAGGCTCTCGAGAACCCGGGGGCACACTGGCCTGGGTCTCAGGAGGCAAGACTTGCTTTGAGCGTGAGCTGGGGCTGCAACAAGGAAGCCCAACAGCTGGAATCTAGGGGGACTCTCATGGGGACATCCCCAAAGACACCATCAGCCCTTATAGGCCTGGCCAGGGAACCAAGGTCACCTCAACTCCAAACCCTCATCTGCATGTGGGAAACAGGTTCTCGTGTGCAGGTTGTACCGAGTCTCACCTGGGCCTTCCCTGAAGGTTGGGTTACCGGAGACAGCCAGCCTGGGTCTAACTGCCGCCTGGCCACTTTCTTGCTGTGTGGCTTAGGGTGCACTGCCTGACTCCTCTGAGCTGGTTTACCCATCTGCAAAAGGGGACATCGACATCTCCCCTGTAGGGAGGCTGGCAGAACAAATGAGACCCATTTCCCCTTTTCACCCAGCGTCTGGAATCTTTAAGTAGCAGTGACCGGTGGCGGGCCTGGCAGACTGCAGGCTGGCTGCCCCACCAAGAACACGGACCACTTCCTTCTTCCCTTCAGTCCTCACCTGCAGCAGTGAGCTGCTGAGCATTGAACAAGCTCTTCCAGGGCTCCCATCGTACCTCAGTCAGTAACGAATCCGCCTGCAAAGCAGGAGACCCAGGTTCCATCCCTGGGTCGGGAAGATCCCCTGGAGAAGGAAATGGCTACGCACTCCAGTATTCTTGCCTGGAGAATCCCATGGATAGGAGTCTGGCGGGCCACAGTCCACGGGGTCATAAGAGTCTGCCATGACTTAGCGACTAAACCGCCACAGGAAAGATAAAGAAGCCTCGATTCACAGTGCTTGTCAATGTCCGTGGTGTGAACACTTCCAGCCTGACTCATTCCAAGTTCTCAGTGGGCACTGCTGGGCACGGGCTGGGAAGACCGGCATAGCCACCAGCCACATGTCACCAAAGCAGGACCACGGAGCAGAAAGCTCTGTTGGTGGCTGTGACCGGCGGGAGCTGTAGGGGAACTGATCAGGCCAACCGGGCCCCTGAAGCCAAAGCTGCTCGGAGCGCAGGTGGTGCTGAGTCTAGGAGTGGACCTGGCCTTTGCGTGGGCGTGGGAGGAGGGGCACAGGCAGCCAGGGGTAATGTACGCCCTGGGTGAGGACCATGCGCCCACAGACACATCTTTCTTCCTAACTCCTCCTCCTCTCTCCTCCCCTATCTTGACACCTTCCTTTGCTCCCACCTTTTAGACACTTCCCAGGTGGCTCAGTGGGAAGAATCTGCCTGCCAATGCAGGAGACACAAGAGACGTGGGTTCAATCCCTGGGTTGGGAAGATCCCCTGGAGGAGGAAGTGGCAGCCCACACCAGTACTCTTGCCTGGAGAATTCCATGAACAGAGGAGCCTGGTGGGCTACAGTCCACAGAGTTGTAGAGTCGAACACAACTGAGTACATCCTTTAAATACTTGGCACGTTTCAGGCGCTCTGTCCACCCTGCAAACAGGCCCAGTTCCTGCCCCACAGACATCACGGACCACAGCAGTGGGTCTCACCTTTGAGCCTGCATCTGAATCCCTGGGAGGACCTAAGATGCTTGGGCCCCGCCCCCCCACAGGGTGTCTAATGCAGCCGGTAGAATCTGCATTTCTGACAAGTTCCCAGGTGCTGCTGCTGCCCCTGGTCCTGGGGCCACACTTGGAGAATCCCTGGAAGCAGGTGATTGCTCCCCGGGGAGGTAAGCATGCTGGGCTGGAGAGGGCTCGGGGTGATGGGGTTCAGAGGCTCTTTTCCATTCCAGGAAAGGCTTGACTTGATTCCTCGTTTGCCTCCCAGCCCCAAACCCTCCCCAGTCTAATTAAGAGACAGTCATCAGCCTCGGGAGGAGTAAGGCTCCCCCTCCCACCTCTCTCGCTCTCCAAGCTCCAGGCTGGGCCACCTGGGCACCTCCTACCGCCCCTCTGCAGCAGGGTGTGATGCACGATGCGTTTTTAAGCAAAGGGAGAACAGGCCAAATAGGTCACAGAGAGACAGCAGGAGCCCTCATCCCCCAGCAAACGAGGGGTCGCAGAACCGTCACTTTCCCCTCCTTCCGCCCACCAAGGACTCGGGGGGTGGAGGTGGGGTGGGTCCCTTCCCTGGGCAGACCAGTGGAGCCGCCATTAACAGAACGCCTCCCAGCCCTGCCCGTGATGGGGGCAAGTGACCGAAGCTGCTGGGGCGTCTTCCCAGTTGGGGGGCTGTGATCAGGGTGCGAACGCCAGCCCCCTTCTCTCCACAGTCACCCTCTCTCCCTTTCTGCTGACACCCTAATCTCCAGCCTCTTGAGTAACTAATCCCCCCAAATGGGATCAGGTCTCCGCCCCTTCGCTTATTTATATAATGGGCTCGGGGACTCTGTCCTCTCACAAGCTTGGGGGCCGGGGGGTGTGGGCAGGAGCGGCCCCTGGGGTGCCAGAGCACAGCCCACCCTGAGGCTTCGGGGACCCTGGGGATGGCCTTGACCCAGCGGCTCCGGGCAACGATGTGTGAACACATGTGTGCATGTGTGTGTGCACGTGTGGGTGCGTGTGCGTGCATGCGCGTGCATGTGTGTGTGCGTGTGTGCACACGTGTGTGTCTGGGCACTCGCTTAATACTCAGCCGCAGATATTAATCTCTTTTTATGCAGAGACGATGGATCACAAGCCCCGGGAAATCAAACCTGAAACGCGGCCAGCCTCCTGTCCCGCTCCCCTTGCCCCTGCACATGGACGCGTGCGCTCACGACGGAGATAAACGGAGAGGCTATCAAAGCAGCTTTTCAATCTGCGGATCCCGCGTGGGGGCCTTCAGAACTCCACGGTGCCCGCCCTCAGCCCCAACGCCTGCCGCCTCCGCCTTCCGCTCCCCACTCAGCTCCTCAGCCCCCACGCTTTCATCTCCCAAATTGAGATCTATTGACCCGGCTCATAAGGGCTCCTTTTATGGGCTCCAGATCTGATAATGGAGAGGCCAGCGGAGAGGGTGGGAAGGGGCAGAGAGGTTGGCCTTGCAGCCTGGATGGAGGGAGGGGGCTGGGGAGAAAGGGCGGGGTTTTGTCGGTGCGGGGCGGGGGAGGGGGTGCTGGCAGCTTTCCTGCAGCAGACTGAGGCCTAGGCCAGTGGGCATGTGCCCAGCCTGGGGACAGCATCTCCGTTCACAACGGCCCCCACCCCCCATCCCTCCAATGGCTGAAGGAAGAGGATGAAGAAGGGGAGGATGGACTTGGTTTTTCTGGGAGGCTGGCCCCGGCCAGGCGCATGGTGCCCGCTGCCTGAAGAAGGTAGGCCCGTTTAACCCTGCAGGATGGGTGGCCCTCTTCCCACTCTGCACAGGAGGAGAGAATGGCCAGGTAACGTGCCCTGGGGGCGGACAGCTGGTACCTGGGAGATGAAGATCCATGACCCCCTGGGATGGTGGTTCTCACCCCTTGGCAGAAAGGGCCAGTGGGTTAGGACACGCACTCAGAAGCCAGACAGACTGGTCTCAAGTAGTTGCCATGATTGTGCCCATTTGATGGAAGAGGAAACGGACGCACAGAAAGGTTGAAAACCTTCCTAAAGGCACAGAGCTGATGACCCTTATACCCGAGTGTCTGTCTCCTGAGCTGGTAACCCCTGTGCCAGGCTGCCTGCACCTCTCCTCTGCTGGGTCTCCCCACTGCGTCTCTCTGCCCTCTTTTAAAGGGGTAACTAAGGGACTTCTGCCAGGAAGCCACTCTGAGAAGCTGGGGCCTTACACCAGGATCCCAGTCCTTAAATATATGCAAGGACTGCTTTTCAATAAAGACATAAATAAGTAAACATGTGTGGGTGACATTAGCATAGAGGACTCGCTGAACGAACTACTTTTCAGCCTCCTAATGAAGAGAATCAAAAAGGTCAAGGTCACGTTCACAATCACGCAGGGCCATGCCGGCCCACACTGCGTGCTCAGTAGGAGCTCCTCCTGAGAAACACAATGGGTCCTTTGAAAGCAGCAAACTCTGCCGTCTGACGGGGTAGGAGAGGGGGAGGAGGGCAGGGAGAGACATCTATTGGACGCCCACTGTGTGCACAGCTGTCTCTTCTCAGAGGATGGAGAAGACTTCAGCCTTAGGATCCCCAGGACTCAGACCCCCCACCCACTGCCCTAACCTTCAAGGGACTGAGTTCCCCACCCCTCAATTCCATTCTGGTCCCCTCCGCACACCCAGGAGTGTCCCCCCAAGAAGAAGGGGGCCAGGGAGCTCAAGAGAAGGGCAGACAGAGGACAGGTGGGGTGGCCCCCATCCTCAGCAGTGCCCAGGCC
>SJYC01114632.1:0-11347 GCA_006408675.1 Madoqua kirkii | reverse complement strand
CGCCCACAGACACATCTTTCTTCCTAACTCCTCCTCCTCTCTCCTCCCCTATCTTGACACCTTCCTTTGCTCCCACCTTTTAGACACTTCCCAGGTGGCTCAGTGGGAAGAATCTGCCTGCCAATGCAGGAGACACAAGAGACGTGGGTTCAATCCCTGGGTTGGGAAGATCCCCTGGAGGAGGAAGTGGCAGCCCACACCAGTACTCTTGCCTGGAGAATTCCATGAACAGAGGAGCCTGGTGGGCTACAGTCCACAGAGTTGTAGAGTCGAACACAACTGAGTACATCCTTTAAATACTTGGCACGTTTCAGGCGCTCTGTCCACCCTGCAAACAGGCCCAGTTCCTGCCCCACAGACATCACGGACCACAGCAGTGGGTCTCACCTTTGAGCCTGCATCTGAATCCCTGGGAGGACCTAAGATGCTTGGGCCCCGCCCCCCCACAGGGTGTCTAATGCAGCCGGTAGAATCTGCATTTCTGACAAGTTCCCAGGTGCTGCTGCTGCCCCTGGTCCTGGGGCCACACTTGGAGAATCCCTGGAAGCAGGTGATTGCTCCCCGGGGAGGTAAGCATGCTGGGCTGGAGAGGGCTCGGGGTGATGGGGTTCAGAGGCTCTTTTCCATTCCAGGAAAGGCTTGACTTGATTCCTCGTTTGCCTCCCAGCCCCAAACCCTCCCCAGTCTAATTAAGAGACAGTCATCAGCCTCGGGAGGAGTAAGGCTCCCCCTCCCACCTCTCTCGCTCTCCAAGCTCCAGGCTGGGCCACCTGGGCACCTCCTACCGCCCCTCTGCAGCAGGGTGTGATGCACGATGCGTTTTTAAGCAAAGGGAGAACAGGCCAAATAGGTCACAGAGAGACAGCAGGAGCCCTCATCCCCCAGCAAACGAGGGGTCGCAGAACCGTCACTTTCCCCTCCTTCCGCCCACCAAGGACTCGGGGGGTGGAGGTGGGGTGGGTCCCTTCCCTGGGCAGACCAGTGGAGCCGCCATTAACAGAACGCCTCCCAGCCCTGCCCGTGATGGGGGCAAGTGACCGAAGCTGCTGGGGCGTCTTCCCAGTTGGGGGGCTGTGATCAGGGTGCGAACGCCAGCCCCCTTCTCTCCACAGTCACCCTCTCTCCCTTTCTGCTGACACCCTAATCTCCCAGCCTCTTGAGTAACTAATCCCCCCAAATGGGATCAGGTCTCCGCCCCTTCGCTTATTTATATAATGGGCTCGGGGACTCTGTCCTCTCACAAGCTTGGGGGCCGGGGGGTGTGGGCAGGAGCGGCCCCTGGGGTGCCAGAGCACAGCCCACCCTGAGGCTTCGGGGACCCTGGGGATGGCCTTGACCCAGCGGCTCCGGGCAACGATGTGTGAACACATGTGTGCATGTGTGTGTGCACGTGTGGGTGCGTGTGCGTGCATGCGCGTGCATGTGTGTGTGTGCGTGTGTGCACACGTGTGTGTCTGGGCACTCGCTTAATACTCAGCCGCAGATATTAATCTCTTTTTATGCAGAGACGATGGATCACAAGCCCCGGGAAATCAAACCTGAAACGCGGCCAGCCTCCTGTCCCGCTCCCCTTGCCCCTGCACATGGACGCGTGCGCTCACGACGGAGATAAACGGAGAGGCTATCAAAGCAGCTTTTCAATCTGCGGATCCCGCGTGGGGGCCTTCAGAACTCCACGGTGCCCGCCCTCAGCCCCAACGCCTGCCGCCTCCGCCTTCCGCTCCCCACTCAGCTCCTCAGCCCCCACGCTTTCATCTCCCAAATTGAGATCTATTGACCCGGCTCATAAGGGCTCCTTTTATGGGCTCCAGATCTGATAATGGAGAGGCCAGCGGAGAGGGTGGGAAGGGGCAGAGAGGTTGGCCTTGCAGCCTGGATGGAGGGAGGGGGCTGGGGAGAAAGGGCGGGGTTTTGTCGGTGCGGGGCGGGGGAGGGGGTGCTGGCAGCTTTCCTGCAGCAGACTGAGGCCTAGGCCAGTGGGCATGTGCCCAGCCTGGGGACAGCATCTCCGTTCACAACGGCCCCCACCCCCCATCCCTCCAATGGCTGAAGGAAGAGGATGAAGAAGGGGAGGATGGACTTGGTTTTTCTGGGAGGCTGGCCCCGGCCAGGCGCATGGTGCCCGCTGCCTGAAGAAGGTAGGCCCGTTTAACCCTGCAGGATGGGTGGCCCTCTTCCCACTCTGCACAGGAGGAGAGAATGGCCAGGTAACGTGCCCTGGGGGCGGACAGCTGGTACCTGGGAGATGAAGATCCATGACCCCCTGGGATGGTGGTTCTCACCCCTTGGCAGAAAGGGCCAGTGGGTTAGGACACGCACTCAGAAGCCAGACAGACTGGTCTCAAGTAGTTGCCATGATTGTGCCCATTTGATGGAAGAGGAAACGGACGCACAGAAAGGTTGAAAACCTTCCTAAAGGCACAGAGCTGATGACCCTTATACCCGAGTGTCTGTCTCCTGAGCTGGTAACCCCTGTGCCAGGCTGCCTGCACCTCTCCTCTGCTGGGTCTCCCCACTGCGTCTCTCTGCCCTCTTTTAAAGGGGTAACTAAGGGACTTCTGCCAGGAAGCCACTCTGAGAAGCTGGGGCCTTACACCAGGATCCCAGTCCTTAAATATATGCAAGGACTGCTTTTCAATAAAGACATAAATAAGTAAACATGTGTGGGTGACATTAGCATAGAGGACTCGCTGAACGAACTACTTTTCAGCCTCCTAATGAAGAGAATCAAAAAGGTCAAGGTCACGTTCACAATCACGCAGGGCCATGCCGGCCCACACTGCGTGCTCAGTAGGAGCTCCTCCTGAGAAACACAATGGGTCCTTTGAAAGCAGCAAACTCTGCCGTCTGACGGGGTAGGAGAGGGGGAGGAGGGCAGGGAGAGACATCTATTGGACGCCCACTGTGTGCACAGCTGTCTCTTCTCAGAGGATGGAGAAGACTTCAGCCTTAGGATCCCCAGGACTCAGACCCCCCACCCACTGCCCTAACCTTCAAGGGACTGAGTTCCCCACCCCTCAATTCCATTCTGGTCCCCTCCGCACACCCAGGAGTGTCCCCCCAAGAAGAAGGGGGCCAGGGAGCTCAAGAGAAGGGCAGACAGAGGACAGGTGGGGTGGCCCCCATCCTCAGCAGTGCCCAGGCCTCCTGCTTCGCTTTTCTGTAGCCTCCAGCCCCAAAGAGGCGAGGAAGCCACATGTGTACCACCCCCCCCCAACCCCTAATCTCTCAGAGAACTAAGGAGAAGCACGGGGGACATTTCCTTGTCGCTTGAAATTTGTTTGGCCATCACTCACCGGACAGGCTGAGCGGGTCCCTTGAAGAGGAAAAACGACCATAAATGGGAAGAGTGAGGAATGATTCGTTTGTCGTCAAGGGGAGGTGAAGTCTGGGAGGGAGGCGGCCCAGCGGGGCCTGGGCAGGGTCAGCTGGAAGGGAGAGGATTAAACACTCAGTGGTGCATCAACCCTGCTCCACTGCACACAGCTGGGCACGGGAAGGGCCCGGGAGGAGGAGAAAGCAGAGGCTGGAACTGGGGGCTGTGGGGAAAAAAACATGGGGGTCTCAGGCCCTGCAGGGGTGTGCTGGTGAAAAAAGATGACCCGGCATCGCAGTTACAAAGCCTCTCACTTGAGGGGGAACAAGAGTCCTTGATGGGGTGAATTTCGTCCCACCTGAAAGATACGTTGAAGGCCTCATCCCTGGTACCTGTGAACATGACCTGCTGTGGAAACAGGGTTTTTGCAGATGTATCCAAATTAGAACGAGGTCCTTAAGGCGGGCCCGACTCCAACAGGACTGGTGTCCTTCTAAGAGGGGAGAATCTGGACACAGACCCCTAGGGAGGGGACCATGTGACGGCAGAGGCAGAGACTGGAGGGATGCTGCTGCAAACAAGGCTGACCAGAAGCTCAGAGAGAGCAGAAAAGGTGCTACCCCGACCTGAGGGAGCCTGGCCCTGCAGACACTTTGAGTTCAGACTTCTGACCTTCAGAACCAGGAGACCATAAACCTCTGTTGTCTCTGGGAGACAAGAAACCAGCTTGTGGTACTGGGTTACAGCTGTCTTAAGAAACTCACACAGGCCCCAAGAGGGTTCTGTGTCCCTGACTTGACTTCTCCAATAAATTCCCAACCAACATCTTCCATCACCCTCCATCTAGAGCATAGGTGCCACCACTGACGTTGCTGGGGCCACAACCTAGGAGTCAGCCTTGATCCTCTGTCTCCTTCAGCCCCACATCCAACCAGTTACTAAGTTCTAAGCTACTAAGCTGGAGAAGGAAACGGCAATCCACTCCAGTACTATTGCCGGGAAAATCCCATGAACAGAAGAGCCTGGTAGGCTATGGTCCATGGGGGTGCAAAGAGTTGGACAGGACTGAGTGACTTCACTGTCTCTAAGACATATTCCAGAATCCAGCCACCTCTCCGGCCCCACTGTTAATTACGACTCCCCTGGTGGCGCCACCGTGATCTCTCGTTTGCAACGCCCGCCCCCACACTCGGCACCCACTACCCACAGCCTCCGGGGGCATTTTCTGAAGCAAGTGCAGTCCAGTCTGCCCCCATGTTTGACTGTCTCAACTGCCAGGGGACCCCACGATTCCACGCCTGGGTATGTATCCAAAAGAACTAGAAGAAGGGTCTTTCCGGGAGATTTGGAGACTTCCCTGGTGGCTCAGATGGTAAAGAATCTGCCTGCAATGCAGGAGACTCGGGTTCGACCCCTGGGTCGGGAAGATTCCCTGGAAGAGGTCATGGCAATCCACTCCAGTATTCTTGCTAGAGAATCCCATGGACAAAGGAGCCTGGCAGGCCACAGTCCATGGGGTCGCAAAGAGTCAGACACAACTGAGCCACGAACATGCACTGGTGATCCAGTGGTTAAGAATGCGCTCTCCAAAGCAGGGTACGTGAATTTGATCCTTGGTCAGGGAGTTGAGACCCCACCCTCCTGGGGGCCAGCAAGCCCATGGCCTGTCACCAGAGAAGTGTGAGTGCTACCGTGAAGATCCAGTGCGACCAAAACAAGAGAAAACCAGTTCTAAAATATTTTAAAAAGACACCCACGTTCTGTACACCCGCGTTCACTGCCGCATTCTTCACACGAGCCAGGAGGTGGAAGCGACCCCAGTGTCCACTGATGGACGGATGGCCAAACAAAGTGTGGTCTATCCACATAATGGAACAGGACCCAGCCTTAAAAAGCAAGGCCATTCCCACACGGGCTACAGCACGGATAAATCTCGAGGCAAAAGATTTCGCTAGGCGAGATAAAGTGAAGGGAAAGCGCCAGTCACCCAGTCGTGTCCAGCTCTCCGTGAAATAAGTTAGACACTAAAAGATGGATGTGGTTCCTTTCGATGAGGGAGCTCAAGGGGTCAAATTCATAAACACAGAAGGTACAAGGCTGGGGGCCAGGGGCTGGGGAGGGGGCATGGGAGTTGGGGTTTACTGGGATTCCGTCGGGAAGATGAAAAAGTTCTGGAGATGGACGGTGGTGATGGCTATACAGTAAAAGGATTGAGCTTACCACCACGGAACTATACACTTAAAAATACCACAGTTCATGTTATTTTTTTACCATAATAAAGCAGTTTTAATTAAAAAACCCACATTTCCACAGCTTCCCAGTGACCCTGGAGTAACACTAGAGCCTCCGTCCACGGTCTGTGTGGCCCCCTGGGTCTGGGGGCCCGGGACTCCTCTGCTCCATGAGGCCTCGCTCAGCCTCCCGACAAGCTGCACTGACCTCCTCTCCGTGCGGTCAGCTCTCCGCTCGGGCCGCCCTGTCAGCTTGCCCCGGGCACCTCCCCGGACCACCGGGCTGAGGGGGCCGCTCTGTGCCCTGGGCACGCTCCTTCACGTGGCTCTTAGCAGCCATGACGACCGGAACTTGTGCACAAGCTTCCTGGCTTACGGCTCTTCTGGCCTGGACATGAGGACCGGGACTCAGCTGTGTGCTCATAATGCCTCTCAGAGTCCAGACAGAGGAAGTGCCCAGAGAGCAAAGGGGTGGACTGGTGAGTGGCTGGACGGGTGAATCATTCCATCAAAGGCAGGTGGCCCAGGGTAGCAGGGAGGCACCCAGTCACACCCCAGACTGTGCCAGTGCAGCCAGGGAAGAGCCTTAAGTAGTCTCTAGGCTGTTTCTCTGGAATTGAGGCTAGGCTGCTTGTAGCCATGGGAGACACTGACTAAGCTTTTTGGAACCCCCTCTTGCAGGCAGGCCTCGGGGATTGCACGGACATGGCCCTGGGCACACAAGCGAACACACAGAAAGGGAGATCCCCCAGGTACTGCAAGTCTACAATAGGCTGGATCCCTGATGGAGGTTTTACACTATTTCCCTGTTTTGTCCCCACACAAACTGAGGCTCAGATGCAATTGAGGCTCAGAGAGGTCAGGCTACTGGCTCAGCAAGACCCCATAAGCAGCAGCAGAATCGAGATTCAGCCTTGTTCTGAGTCACCAGGGTCCCCTGCTCTTGACCACGAGGCAGCCCTGCCTCTTCCCCTCCGGACAAGTCGCCATGCAGTCAGGGAACCAGCTAGAGTGGAGGACGAGACACACGGAAGCAAGGCATGGAGAGATGGTATTGTGTGTGCAGGTCAAGGCTGAGGTTAGATACAAGACGGAGACAGGAAATAGAAAGAGGAACCTCTCCCTTGGTCTTGATGGAAGGGAGTATTAGGTGGTGGTCATTGTTAATGAACTTCTCGTTTTAGGATAGATCGAAATGTACAGAAAAGTTACGGAGACAGTTCAGAGAAGCTCACACACACCCAGTAGCATTCCCTACACTGCACGTTATCACATGCGATTGCCACAACTAAGGAACCAAAGCTGATACCTTCTAAGTACACCTGCACCATCTACTCAGAGTCTTGTTAGTTTCCCCTTACGGCCCTTTTCTGTTCAAGGATCCCCTCCTGCATCTCATTCAAGGCTTAGCTGTCTCCCCAGTGTTAGTCAATCAGTCCTGTCAGACTCTTTTGTGACCCCATGGACTGTAGGCCGCCAGACTCCTCTTTCCATGGGATTTTCCCAGGCAAGAATACTGGAGTGGGTTGCCATCTCCTTCTCCAGGGGATCTTCCAGACCCAGGGACCAAACCCAGGTCTCCTGCATTGCAGGCAGAATCTTTACCAGGTGGTGGCTTCTAGACGCCCCTAGGCTCCTGCACACAGTGACAGTTTCTCAGACTTCCTTGTTTCTGATGATCTTACAGTTTTATTGGTCTCGAGTAGTTTATAGAAGGTCTCCCCATTAGGGTGGCTTGGTTTGTTTTAATGCTTAAAGACTAGGGGGAAAGGAGGCTACATACACACACACGCTAAATAAACACACTTTGCATCCAACTTCAATTCTTCCTGCTGTGACAATGATAGAGCGTCAATGGGGTTTATCTTTTATCACATTTCTGATGTTCCTAGCAGAATACGGTATCAGGTACGCCATTTATTAAAACACCTATTTTATGAATGAGGACATGGAGGCTATCTGGGAAGCTTAAGCCTGAGGGCACCCAAAAATCGGTCACAGCATCCCCGACTTGGGTCCCCAGGCCAGAGCCCCTCCTCTGCCTCTCTGCCCCACGGGGCTTCAGTCTACCTACTCTCCAAGTCAAGCCCCATCTGGGAGGCAGGCAAAGGCACACAGAGAAGGGATCGGTGGTCCAGCGTCGTCACGAGAGCAGGGGCAAGAGCCACGCCCCAGAGCCGCCACCCCAGCCAGAGAAGGAGGTGTCCAGCTGTGGCTTCAGCTTACGCCCCAGCTGCCGCACCCGCAGCCCCGATACAAGGCTGTGTTGCAGTTGCGGTCGAGCGAACTGCCAGGGGCCAGGGGCCAGGGGCCCAGTGCACCAGCCTCTGCCAGCTGCTGTGGGATGGCCCCTCCCCCTGCCCTCTACCAGTGTGGGAGGGGCGCCCTCACGGCTGGGGATCGGCCACTGCACTGGAGGGGGCTGGGGTACCCGTGAAGGAGGGAATCCCGGGGTGTGGTGGGGGAATGCATGTGCAGAGGGCTGATGGCTAAGGGCTCTGCGGCCTCCTGACAGAGGGATCAGCGCCAGGCCTCAGCTCTCCCTGCTGGCCGAGCAGATGCGGAGGCGCGGATGATCTCCACACCACAGGTGACACCGGAAGGACCAAGATGAGCAAGCTTAGCAGGTGCAGCTCCCTGTTGAACACTTCACCCACGTCATCCTTCAGCAGCCTCACCCTGTGTATCCCCATTTCACAGGTGAGGCGCCTGCGGCCAGCGGAGAGGCCAGGGCGCCTGCCCGTGGAGAGCCCCGGAGCCGGCTCCAAGGTCGGAGCTCACCCCGCCCTCCCGGCTTCTCTCTGCTGCCTCTGCATTTCTCCTGGCGTGTTTACCTTCCCGATTTAGCCAGCTTTTGTTTGGTTTGATATGAAAATGAGTTTGCCCAGAATGTGCAGCAGCAAAAAGGAAGGGGGTTTGGGGTGGACCTGACCGAGTGGCAGGAAGGAGCGGAATTCAAAGCAACCTGTCACCCACAGAGCAGGAATGGGGGTCCACCCCAGAGAATCCGGGATGGATTCAGATGCCTCGTCCCTGGGGCTCAGTTTGGTGAAGAGGGCGTGGGGTCTGAGGTCTGAGGCCTGGGTGCCAGCCCTGGCCTGTTCTTGACCATATGTCCCGAGGACAAGTCCCTGACCTCTCTGAGCCTCAGTTCCTTCTGCTGATAAACAGGGATCGCTGCACCTGTTTGACGGGGTCCCTCTGAGTCTGGGGAGCCCCTGTTGTAAACTGCCAAGGGCCGTTGACTGGAGGTTGTATTTCTGGAGTCTCAGCTCCCAGGACCTCTGAAGTGCCCGGGACCCACCGTCTGCATCCTGGCAGAGGAAGGGAGCAGGTTCCCAGACCCCGCAGCCTCTCTGTATCTGGCAGGCCCATCCTCCAGACTGCCCAGCCCTGTTTCCCTGGGGAAACAAGGCTGACATTGGCACCTGCCCCCTCCGTGGGAGGGGAAAAAGGAGGGACAAGGCAGGCTGGGGTTTTCCCGCCCGGGTGCCCCTGCAGCAGCCCTGGCAGAATAGCTGCCGGTGAAGCAGGGCGTTAGAGCAGGAGGGATCTTCCACCTGGGCTCACGTGGGCTGGGAAGGGCTTCCATCTCCCCAGAACAGGTGGGGACACGGTGGGCTGACAAGGCAGCAAGGGGAGACTGAGCCCCCAGTGGGGGGGCCGCAGGGGCCCTGGGCTTCTCTGGCGGTGCTGGGCCAGGCACTTGCCCACCAAGCCCCACCCACAGGGGCCTGAAGCTTAGGCAACTTGGCGGTTTCCTTTAAGACTGCAGACTATTATTGTACCTCCCTGGTGGCCCAGTGGCTAATGCAGGAGACACGGAGTCCATCCCTGAGCTGGGAAGATCCCACGTGCCTCGGAGCAACCAAGGCCCCGCACCGCAACTACTGAAGGCCACGTGCCCTAGAGGACGTGCTCCTAAACGAGAAGGCACTGCAACGAGAGGCATACGCCCTGCAACTGGAGAGGAGCCCCTGCCCGCCGCAGCTAGAGGAGAGCCCGAGAAGCAACGAAGACCCTGCACAGCCACAAAAAGATAAAACCTAAAACAGAGAACATAAGCTCAAACATGAAATTGCGTGTAGTCTCACAAGGGTCCTGAGGCTTAAGTTCATTAGCTTCGTGAGAAATTGCCTTTGACCCCAAAAGGTGCCCAGAGGTGAGCAGAGTCCCGCAGAGGCTGGGAAGTCATGACCCTCATTGGGAAACACACCCCCTGAGCATGCCCCAGGGCACACGCCCCGCAGACTCAGTGGGCCCTGGGACACCCAGGGAGGGGAAACCCCAATTCTTCCCCACCCTTGTGCCCAGGTCTCCAGAAAGGCTGAGGAGGGGAGACGGAGGTGGAGCCAGATGTGGGGGGGGGGCCGGGATGGACAGGGACTGGCGTGAGCAACGCTCACCTTCCCGCTCAGGTGTGGTGCGTGGTCCTCCAGGGATCACCAGACCCCTACCTTGCCTGGGAAAGGATTCACACTCTGAGGATAGACATCCCTCAACTCCAGACTCCCACAGAGAAGACCTAGAATCTATTCAAGAGGCGTCAGGCAGGTTCCCTTCTCCCACTGCGCAGAGAATCACTCTGCCGAGGTAAATATCAGGTTCCCCAAACCTTCCCCAAGATGGGATGCAGGAACTGTCATTACAGAAGATGAAGTAGGCCGGGGAGGTCCATCTTCTCACAGAGCTGCTGATGCGGGTCAGAGCACAGGGCAGGCCCCTGGGCTGGGGTCCGCCAGCCTCTCTCTTATACACATCTCCCCAGGCCAGAGCCCCTCCTCTGCCTCTCTGCCCCACGGGGCTTCAGTCTACCTACTCTCCAAGTCAAGCCCCATCTGGGAGGCAGGCAAAGGCACACAGAGAAGGGATCGGTGGTCCAGCGTCGTCACGAGAGCAGGGGCAAGAGCCACGCCCCAGAGCCGCCACCCCAGCCAGAGAAGGAGGTGTCCAGCTGTGGCTTCAGCTTACGCCCCAGCTGCCGCACCCGCAGCCCCGATACAAGGCTGTGTTGCAGTTGCGGTCGAGCGAACTGCCAGGGGCCAGGGGCCAGGGGCCCAGTGCACCGGCCTCTGCCAGCTGCTGTGGGATGGCCCCTCCCCCTGCCCTCCACCAGTGTGGGAGGGGCGCCCTCACGGCTGGGGATCGGCCACTGCACTGGAGGGGGCTGGGGTACCCGTGAAGGAGGGAATCCCGGGGTGTGGTGGGGGAATGCATGTGCAGAGGGCTGATGGCTAAGGGCTCTGCGGCCTCCTGACAGAGGGATCAGCGCCAGGCCTCAGCTCTCCCTGCTGGCCGAGCAGATGCGGAGGCGCGGATGACCTCCACACCACAGGTGACACCGGAAGGACCAAGATGAGCAAGCTTAGCAGGTGCAGCTCCCTGTTGAACACTTCACCCACGTCATCCTTCAGCAGCCTCACCCTGTGTATCCCCATTTCACAGGTGAGGCGCCTGCGGCCAGCGGAGAGGCCAGGGCGCCTGCCCGTGGAGAGCCCCGGAGCCGGCTCCAAGGTCGGAGCTCACCCCGCCCTCCCGGCTTCTCTCTGCTGCCTCTGCATTTCTCCTGGCGTGTTTACCTTCCCGATTTAGCCAGCTTTTGTTTGGTTTGATATGAAAATGAGTTTGCCCAGAATGTGCAGCAGCAAAAAGGAAGGGGGTTTGGGGTGGACCTGACCGAGTGGCAGGAAGGAGCGGAATTCAAAGCAACCTGTCACCCACAGAGCAGGAATGGGGGTCCACCCCAGAGAATCCGGGATGGATTCAGATGCCTCGTCCCTGGGGCTCAGTTTGGTGAAGA